>CAVMGG010000173.1:0-38660 GCA_963680895.1 Fragum sueziense
GGGTGTGCACGAGAACGTTGACACGTTTTATATTGGTAATGCATGTAAGATGTGTCTGGTTGTGGACTTTAATAAGGATATGCACGAGACCGTTGACACGATTTATATTGGTGATGTTGGTAAGATGTGGTTGGTTATGTTGCTTTACCCTTTTTCTTGATGTGCACGAGAACGTTGACTCGTTTAATTCTGGTGATGTATGTAAGAAATGTATGGTTTTGTTTATATACTTTTTTGAAAGATTTGTACAAGATTTATATATTCATTTTAAGGTTTGCACTAGATTTTATACGGGAATGTAAGCTATATCTGCTTATGTTGTTATATCTTTATTAGAGACGTGTAAGATAAAATTAACATGCTTTATACTGGTCTTGTACGTAAGATGTGTCTGTCTATGTTGCTATAGTACCTTTATAAAGGTTGCGTACGAGAATGGTGACACGATTTTTATTACTGATGATATATGCAAGATGTGTCTGGTTATGTTGCTTATTTTTATAAACGCTGTATAAAATCTTGATGAGCACATAACGAAACACGTCCTTCATACATCATCTGGAAAAACACGTCGACGTTCTCTTGCACATCAATGATAAAGATATAAATACATAACCAACCACGTCCTTCTTACATCATCTGTAAGGAACACGTCAACGTTCTCTTGTGCATATTCAGAATAAAGATATAAATACATAACCAGATACGTCCTTCATACATCTCCTATAATACACACGTCAACGTTCTCGTGCACATCAAGAATAAAGATATAACTATATAACCAGACACGTCATTTTTACGTCACCTGTAATTAACACGACAACGTTCTCGTGCAAATCAAGAATAAAGATAAAAATACATAATCAGATACGTCCTTCTTACATCACCTGTAATGAATACGTCAACGTTCTCATGCACATCCGGAATAAAGATATAAATACATAACCAGATATGTCCTTCATACATAACCTGTAATAAATACGTCAACGTTCTTTTGCACATCCAGAATAAAGATATAAATATATGACAAGACACGCTCTTCATATATCACATGTATAAAACACGTCAACGTTCTCGTGCATATCAAGAATAAAGATATAAATATATAACCAGACACGTCCTTCATACATCACCTGTAAAAACACGTCAACGTTCTAGAGCACATCAAGAATAAAGATATAAATGAGCCGGGATCTGGAAAACGTCCATTATAGCATTTTTAAAAATTGAGTTTCAAGATCAGCCTGTTGTCAAATTCAGTCGAATATGCATCTATGCTGCTCTCTTTCAGTTACTACAGGTCACGAAGAAGCTATTCGAGAACAACGTGGATCCTAATCAGACTGTGCGTATGCACAGGCTGATCTGGATCTATGTTGGGCTCAAAAGCCTTAAAGGACGTTTTTCCAGATCCTGGCTCATTAATATATACTCAGATACGTCCTTCATACATCACCTGTAAAACAAGTCAACGTTCTCGAGCACAGCCTAAATAAAGATCCAGCAACATAACGAGAGTCATCTTACATACATCACCAATATAAAACGTGTCAACGGTCCCGTGCATATCCTTATTAAAGTCCAGCAACACAACCAAACACATCTTACATGCATTACCAATATAAAACGTGTCAACGGTCTCGTGAACACAGTTAATAAAGGTTCAGCAACATAGCCAGTCACCTCTTACATACATCACCAGTATAAATCGTGTCAACGCACTCCTGTATATCCATAATAAAGGTTCAGTAACACAACCAGTTACATCTTACATACATTACCAGTATACAACGTGTCAACGTTTTCGTACACACACCTAATAGAGGTTAAGGCACACAACCAGACATATCTTACATATATCACCAGTATAAAACGTGTCAACGTTCTCTAGTACATACCTAATAAAGGTCTAGAAACACAACCAGACACATCTTACATAAATCAGCAGTATAAAACGTGTCAACGTTCTCTAGCTCATACCTAATAATGGTCCAGCAACACAACCAGACACATCGTACATACATCACTAGTATAAATCGTGTCAACGTTCTCGTGCACACCCTATTAAAAAGGTCCAGCAACACAGCCAGACATGTCTTACATAAATAACCAATTAAAACGTGTAAACGTTCTCGTGCACATCCTTAATTAAGGTCCAGCAACACAACCAGACGTATGTTACATACATTACCAGTATAAATCGTGTCAAAGTTCTCGTGCACAACCCCATAATAAAGGTCCAGCAAAACAATCACACACATTTTACATACATCACCAGTATAAAACGTGTCAACTTTCTCGGGCACATACCTAATAAAAGTCCAGCAACACAAACAGCCATATCTTACATACATCACCAGTATAAAACGTGTCAATGTTCTCGTGCACACACCCAATAAAGGTTTAGCAACACAACCAGACACATATTACATAAGTAACCAATATAAAACGTGTCAACCTTCTCGTGCACATACCTACATTGTAATAAAGGTCTAGAAACACAATCAGACACATCTTACATACATCAGCAGTATAAAACGTGTCAACGATCTCTAGCACATACCTAATAAAGGTCCAGCAACACAACCAGACATATCTTACATACAATACCAGTATAAATCGTGTCAACGTTCTCGTGCACAACCCCATAATAAAGGTCCAGCAACACAATCACACACATCTTACATACATTACCAGTATAAAGCGAGTCAACGTTCTCGTGCACAACCCCATAATAAAGGTCCAGCAACACAATCAAACACATTTTACATACATCAACAGTATAAAACGTGTCAACATTCTCGGGCACATACCTAATAAAGGTTAAGCAACACAACCAGACATATCTTATATAAATAACCAATATAAATCGTGTCAACGTACTCGTGCCCATACCTAATAAAGGTCCAGCAACACAACAAGACATACCTTACATAAATAACCAATATAAATCGTGTCAACGTTCTCTCGCACATACCTAATAAAGGTCCAGCAACACAACCAGACATATGTTACATAAATAACCAATATAAATCGTGTCAACGTTCTCGTGCACACCCATTATAAAGGTCCAGCAACACAACTAGACATGTCTTACATAAATAATCAAGAAACGTGTCAACGTTTTCGTGCACACCCCTATTAAAGGTTCAGCAACACATTACATACATCTTATATACATTACCAGTATAAATCGTGCCAACGTTCTCGTGCACAACCCAAAAATTAAGGTCCAGCAACACAATCACACATATCTTACATACATTACCAGTATAAATCGTGTCAACGTTCTCGTGCACACCCCATAATAAAGATCCAGCAACACGATCACACACATCATACATACATCACCAGTATAAAACGCGTTAACGTTCTCGTGCACATACCTAATAAAGGTCCAGCAACACAACCAGATATATCTTACATAAATAACCAATATAAATCGTGTCAACGTTCTCTAGCACACCCCATGATAAAGGTCCATCAACACAACCAGATATATCTTACATACATCACCAGTATAAATCGTGTCAACGTTCTCGTGCACACCCATTATAAAGGTCCAGCAACACAACCAGACATGTCTTACATAAATAACCAATATGAAACGTGTCATCAACGTTCTCGTGCACACCCCTATTAAAGGTTCAGCAACATAATTAAATACATCTTACATAAATAACCAATATAAATTGTGTCAATGTTCTCGTGCACACACCTAATAAAGGTTTAGCAACACAACCAGACACATATTACATAAGTAACCAATATAAAACGTGTCAACCTTCTCGTGCACATACCTAATAAAGGTCTAGAAACACAATCAGACACATCTTACATACATCAGCAGTATAAAACGTGTCAACGATCTCTAGCACATACCTAATAAAGGTCCAGCAACACAACCAGACATATCTTACATACAATACCAGTATAAATCGTGTCAACGTTCTCGTGCACAACCCCATAATAAAGGTCCAGCAACACAATCACACACATCTTACATACATTACCAGTATAAAGCGAGTCAACGTTCTCGTGCACAACCCCATAATAAAGGTCCAGCAACACAATCAAACACATTTTACATACATCAACAGTATAAAACGGGTCAACATTCTCGGGCACATACCTAATAAAGGTTAAGCAACACAACCAGACATATCTTATATAAATAACCAATATAAATCGTGTCAACGTACTCGTGCCCATACCTAATAAAGGTCCAGCAACACAACAAGACATACCTTACATAAATAACCAATATAAATCGTGTCAACGTTCTCTCGCACATACCTAATAAAGGTCCAGCAACACAACCAGACATATGTTACATAAATAACCAATATAAATCGTGTCAACGTTCTCGTGCACACCCATTATAAAGGTCCAGCAACACAACTAGACATGTCTTACATAAATAATCAAGAAACGTGTCAACGTTTTCGTGCACACCCCTATTAAAGGTTCAGCAACACATTACATACATCTTATATACATTACCAGTATAAATCGTGCCAACGTTCTCGTGCACAACCCAAAAATTAAGGTCCAGCAACACAATCACACATATCTTACATACATTACCAGTATAAATCGTGTCAACGTTCTCGTGCACACCCCATAATAAAGATCCAGCAACACGATCACACACATCATACATACATCACCAGTATAAAACGCGTTAACGTTCTCGTGCACATACCTAATAAAGGTCCAGCAACACAACCAGATATATCTTACATAAATAACCAATATAAATCGTGTCGACGTTCTCTAGCACACCCCATGATAAAGGTCCATCAACACAACCAGACATATCTTACATACATCACCAGCATAAATCGTGTGAACGTTCTCGTGCACACCCATTATAAAGGTCCAGCAACACAACCAGACATGTCTTACATAAATAACCAATATGAAACGTGTCATCAACGTTCTCGTGCACACCCCTATTAAAGGTTCAGCAACATAATTACATACATCTTACATAAATAACCAATATAAATCGTGTCAACGTTCTCGTGCACATCCTTAATAAAGGTCCAGCAACACAACCAGACATGTCTTACATAAATAACCAATATGAAACGTGTCAACGTTCTCGTGCACACCCCTATTAAAGGTTCAGCAACATAAATACATACATCTTACATACATCACCAGTATAAAACGTGTCAACGTTCTCGTGCACACACATTATAAAGGTCCAGCAACACAACCAGGCATATCTTACATAAATAACCAAAATAAATCGTGTCAACGTTCTCGTGCATATCCTTAATAAAGGCCCAGAAACAAAACCAGACATATCTTACCTACATTACCAGTATAAATCGTGTCAACGTTCTCGTGCACATACCTAATAAAGGTACAGCAACACAACCAGACATATCTTACATAAATAACCATTATGAAACGTGTAAACGTTCTCGTTCACATCCCCAATAAACGTCCAGCAACACAACCAGGCATATCTTACATACATAACCAGTATAAAACGTGTCAACGTTCTCGTGCACACCCCATTATAAAGGTCCAGCAACACAATCACACACCTCATACATACATTTCCAGTATAAAACGTGTCAACGTTCTCGTGCATATACCTAATATAGGTCCAGCAACACAACCAGACATATTTTACATACATCATCAATATAAATCGTGTCAACGTTCTCGTGCACACCCATTACAAGGTCCAGCAACACAACCAGACATCTCTTACATGACTAACCAATATGAAACGTGTCAACGTTCTCGTGCACATCCTTAATAAAGGCCCAGCAACATAACCAGACATGTCTTACATAAATAACCAATATGAAATGTGTCAACGTTCTCGTGCACACCCCTATTAAAGGTCCAGCAACACAATTACATACATCTTACATACATCACCAGTATAAAACGTGTCAACATTCTCGTGCACATACCTAATAAAGGTCCAGCAACACAACCAGACATATCTTACATACATCATCAATATAAATCGTGTCAACGTTCTCGTGCACACCCCTATTAAAGGTTCAGCAACATAATTACATACATCTTACATAAATAACCAACATAAATCGTGTCAACGTTTTCGTGCACATCCTTAATAAAGGTCCAGCAACACAACCAGACATGTCTTACATAAATAACCAATATGAAACCTGTCAACGTTCTCGTGCACACCCCTATTAAAGGTTCAGCAACATAATTACATACCTCTTACATACATCACCAGTATAAAACGTGTCAACGTTCTCGTGCACACACCTAATAAAGGTCCAGCAACACAACCAGACATATGTTACATAAATAACCAATATAAATCGTATCAACGTTCTCGTGCACACCCATTATAAATGTCAAGCAACACAACCAGGCATATCTTACATAAATTACCAACATAAATCGTGTCAACGTTCTCGTGCACATCCTTAATAAAGGCCCAGAATTGAGAAACACAACCAGACATATCTTACCTGCATTACCAGTATAAATCGTGTCAACGTTCTCGTGCACATACCTAAAAAAGGTCCAGCAACACAACCAGACATATCTTACATAAATAACCATTATGAAACGTGTAAACGTTCTCGTTCACATCCCCAATAAACGTCCAGCAACACAACCAGGCATATCTTACATACATAACCAGTATAAAACGTGTCAACGTTCTCGTGCACACCCCATTATAAAGGTCCAGCAACACAATCACACACCTCATACATACATTACCAGTATAAAACGTGTCAACGTTCTCGTGCACATACCTAATAAAGGTCCAGCAACACAACCAGACATCTTTTACATACATCATCAATATAAATCGTGTCAACGTTCTCGTGCACACCCATTACAAGGTCCAGCAACACAACCAGACATCTCTTACATGACTAACCAATATGAAACGTGTCAACGTTCTCGTGCACATCCTTAATAAAGGCCCAGCAACATAACCAGACATGTCTTACATAAATAACCAATATGAAACGTGTCAACATTCTCGTGCACACCCCTATTAAAGGTCCAGCAACACAATTACATACATCTTACATACATCACCAGTATAAAACGTGTCAACGTTCTCGTGCACATACCTAATAAAGGTCCAGCAACACAACCAGACATATGTTACATAAATAACCAATATAAATCGTGTCAACGTTCTCAAGAATGTCAAGAATAAAGGTACATACCAATAACCAGACACATCCTACATCATGTACCTGTAACAAACTCGTCAACGTTCTCGTGCATGGTAAGAATAACGGTAAATACCAATAACCAGACACTCCCTACATCATGTACCAGTAACAACTTTGTCAACGATCTCGAGCACGTCAAGAATAAATGTACAGACCTATAACCAGACACTTAAATTTCTACATCATGCAGCAGTAATAAACACGTCAACGTTCTCGTGCACGTCAAGAATAAAGGTACGTACCAATAACCAGACACTGCTACATCATGCGCCGGTAACAAACTCGTCAACGTTCTCGTGCATGTCAAGAATAAAGGTACATACCAATAACCAGACACTTCCTACATCATGCACCAGTACTTAACAAACTTGTCAACGTTCTCGTGCATGTCAAGAATAAAGGTACATGCCAATGACCAGACACATCCTACATCATGAACCAGTAACAAACTTGTCAACGTTCTCGTGCACGTCAAGAATAAAGTGATATACTAATTACCATACACTTCTTAAATCATGCACCAGTAACAAACTTGTCAACGTTCTCGTGCAAGTCATGAATAATAAATACATGTATACCAATAACCAGACACGTCTAACATACATTACCAGCAACAAATACGTCAACGTTCTCGTGCACGTCCAAAACAAAGGTATAATCACATAAACAGACACTTCCTACATACATCACCAGCAAAGAAAAGAGCCAACGTTCTCGTGAACGTCCAGTATAAAGATATGAAAATATATAAGGGTCCGCCGCAGCGGGGATTGTCTTCGGAGACTTACTGAGAGAAATAGACGAAAAGCTATATAAACCCCTTTTTCCTATGACACGTTTTTCGTAAACGTACAAAGATTATTAAAAGTGCATACATTGAGCCCCATTTTCCCACGATACCTTTTTTGTACCTAGATTATTAGTAATGTACAGTCTGTTTAGGGCATCTGATGTACATACTTTAGTACACACAATTCCATCTTTAATAATTATTCGGGGATTTTGAATGTGCAGTTCCATCCTATTTGGTCAAAGGGTTGCGGAAAATTTGCTTAGGACAGACTTACAGAAATATAGACGCAAAAGCTATCATAGTTTTCCCATGAAATGTTTTATTGTTCATGAATTATGAATAGTGTATGGTTCAGAACATGTAATTTATGAATTGAGTTCAAAACGTCAATAAATTCTCATCATTATTTTAAATGAAAAGAATCGAGAGGGATTAAAATAAGTTGAAAAAACTTTCTTCCCAATCGATGTAAAATAAATACGTTCAAAGGAATGTCTGAAGAAAATAGAGGAAAAATAATTTCTACATTAATGCCCCTTTTTCTGTGACACAGCCTCAAATTGAGAAACTGTGGGAATTGCCAGTAATACCCGAAAGGGGAGTTAGGCAGTATATATAGATAGATAGATAGATAGATAGATAGATAGTCTCTTGAAAATATTCCAGGGAATACATAATATTATTATGAAGTCCACTCTTTGTCAATTCATCTCCGTTTCGTTCAATTTTGTACATTTCTCCATCAACACTCCATTGCATAGACTGTCAAAAACCCGTGAACGAATCCGTTGAAAAATGCGTGATCGAGGTCTATGACAAAAAGGAATGGAAATTTTGATTTCCCTTTATTCAAAACAAAGAATAGAATAGAATATCTTTTAATGCCAATTAAGGACCCTCACGGGCAATAAAAACAAACAAACATAGAAAAACAATGATTGGATGAAAAATAGTAAAAAAAAAAAAAAAAAAAAAAAAAGTATTTAAATATAACTATCGCAATCATATTAACCAGGGTTCAAATTTAACTCTTGATGACTTGCTAGGTATCTTGTTAAGCTTAGAAAATCATTAAGGGAAAAGACGAATGTTCACAAAATCAGCTTTTATTCCCTTTCCCCTTAATATGTTCTATCCTGTAATAAACTTAACACAAAGAGCATCCACTAACCAAGATCATTTCCGGTGATTCATCAGCTGCCTAGCAACAATCTACCTAGCAACTGCCTTCATTACTGAAAACAGTCGCATTTTACATCGCTCTCCAAAATTCTATTTATTTATTGAATAGTTAGCAACTTATGACTCATTGATTTATTTCAAGGTATGTGTAAAGTAAACCTCTTTGTCAGTGCTAAGTTTGATAAAATTTATTTTAGTAAAAACTGTTTAATTTGAAGTTTATGGGGCGGGAAATGTTTGAACTTTGAATTGTCATTGATTTTCGCGATCACAGTGAAAACATACAAGTTCATTTCTATTGCGATAGACTGTAAATAATAATCAGCATCATCAACCGAAACTTTAAAAAACGTTGTCATTTGTGAAAGTATCAAGATCTAGATCTTGTTCCTTTAAAAGACAGATAGTCTAATGCACCAGCTGTGAAGGCTGGACAGTGGACACATAGTTGTTAGGATTTTATTATTTGCAGCTCTACATCATGACATGTTCTCAATTTTAAAGGGGCTCGTTCTATGTTTTTATGCTTCCGAACTGTTCTGGAACTCAAATTTGTGCATGGAAAAACAATTAGCAATGCATAAAAACCTCAATCTCGGCGAAAAACATCTTTCCTTTGCTATAGATCAATCCTTTACAATCGTGTTTACACATTCTATTTTTACTTCAAAACAAGACAAGGTCACGGTCAACGAGACACACCTCCGCGATATTAACACACCTTACAACCGGCTGTGTCAATGACTGTGACCTTATTTGCGAGGAATACGTGAAAAGGTTTATTTTGTACAAGCACTGAACATTTATACGCGTATTTATCAACTATAGAATATCAAAGATCCTTTCGTTTATTTATAAAAGTAAATTCATTTGACCTACCATGCACATGACATCAGATGCCGAATCTGTCTTCGCTGACTTTCTACGCAGCCGGTTGTACGGGTGTGTTAAATTTCGCTGAGCACAGATGACGTATCTCTGACGTAATTGATTTTGAAGGTTGGGCATATGTAGCCGTTACAAAACAAAAACAGAACGACCAGCATGTTATTAATTGACTTGGATTTTAATACTTAATAAAGCTCGTGGAGTGCTATTAATGGACATAAATGATCTACCCCTTCAGGTTGGTAATTTCATACGTTATTTCTGGTTTGTAATTATTGTGCCATTTGCATTTTCAACAGCCTAGCTCGACCCAAAACATTGGCTTGTTTTGACAATCCATGTGTTCTTTTTATGGTTAAAGGATTGGGCTGGGGCCCTTAATTTGGGGAAAATGTGTCAAATGTGAAGCTGTTATAGGGGAAAAATGGGTACAATTCTCGCAATAAACGTAGTGCTTTATTTTGGGCAAATTTATGATGGGGGACTGCTGTTCCCCAAACCCCCTGCTCTTTTTTCTTGACAACTTTTCGATTCTTTTTACATTAATTTTGATTTCTAACCGAAACCCTAACCCAAACCTCATAAAATAGGATAGAATAGTCGATAGTCTATATTCAGCCATAAGGCCACATATCCTCACAGGTATTCTTCTTTAGTATTGATCTGGCACATGTACTTTCTCGCGGTATTGGTGGTGCGCAATTATTAATTTGAATTATGTGTGGTGAAACGACCAGTTTCAACCACAAATGTTTCCAACTCGGACAAGATTACGCTTCTCCACGTTTTGTAATCGTCATCCTCTCTAGAATTTGCGCCCGGTAAACCAGAGACTACCTGAAAAATGTTCAACATAGTTTTTGCTTGAATACAGAAAATGCACAGCCTCAAAATATTTTAGAAAATACATTGAAAGAAAATAGATTTTGAAAGCAATTTGTATGCAGATGAACTTATTAAAGATATTTGATTGTTAACATAAATACTCCCATGGTAGAACATTGTTAATGTTGAAACATTGATTCATGAGGAGAAAATTACAAATTAGGGGAAAAAATCCCAGAGAGGAAGGGGCCAATATTCGTCCCTAATTTCTTAGTAAAAAAATAACCCTGCAATCACTAGTCTATCCCACCCTATTTTTGAAAAAAAAAAATAAGAGAAACTTTTATTTTTACACTTGTCAAAGATTCTTCAGCTGAAGAGCGGATCAAGAATTTCTGCGAGGGGGGGGGGGGGGGGTCAAAAATACATATAGGGGCCTTAATGTTTTTTTAGCTCACCTGAGCTCAACGAGCTCAAGGGGAGCTCTTAGGGTCAGTCACTCTCCGGCGTCCGTCGTCCGTCGTGCGTCGTCAACAATTTCTTTAAACATCTTCTCCTCCTTAACCACTGGGCCAATTCTTTCAAAACCTGACAGAAATGTTTCTTGGGTAACCCTTTTCAAAACTTGTTGGTGAATTTTTGATTCGTCAAAAATTGTGGGCGTGGCAGGGCGGGGCTTATCAGACTTCGAGAAATCGTTAGATAATTCTTCAAAAATCTTCTCCTCCTTAACAACTGGGCCAATTCTTTCCAAACTTGCAAGAAATGTTTCTTGGGTGACCCTTTTCAAAACTTGTTCGTGAATTTTTGTTTTGTCAAAAAATGTGGGCGTGGCAGGGCGGGGCTTATCAGACTTCGAGAAATCATTAGATAATTCTTCAAAAATCTTCTCCTCCTTAACCACTGGGCCAATTCTTTCCAAACCTGGCAGAAATGTTTCTTGGGTAACCCTTTTCAAAACTTGTTCGTGAATTTTTGATTCGTCAAAAATTGTGGGCGGGGCAGGGCGGGGCTTATCAGACTTCGAGAAATCATTAGATAATTCTTCAAAAATCTTCTCCTCCTTAACCACTGGGCCAATTCTTTCCAAACTAGGCAGAGATGTTTCTTGGGTGACCCTTTTCAAAATTTGTTCGTGAATTTTTGATTCGTCAAAAATTGTGGGCGTGGCAGGGCGGGGCTTATCAGACTTCGAGAAATCGTTAGATAATTCTTCAAAAATCTTCTCCTCCTTAACCACTGGGCCAATTCTTTCCAAACTTGGCAGAAATGTTTCTTGGGTGACCCTTTTCAAAACATGTTCGTGAATTTTTGATTCGTCAAAAATTGTGGGCGTGGCAGGGCGGTGCTTATCAGACTTAGAAAAATCATGTGAAAAATCTTTAAAAATCAATTATCAGGCCAATTTGAACCAAGCTTGGCAGAAATGTCCCTTGAGTGACTGTTTTCAACACATGCTCATGAATTTTTGATTGGGTGAAAATTGTAGGCGTGGCAGGGCGGGGTTTATAAGACTTCGAGAAATCGTTAGATAATTCTTCAAAAATATTTTCTTCTCCTTAACCACTTGGCCAATTCTAAGCAAACTTGGCAGGAATGTTCCTTTGGTGACCTTTTTTAAAACTTGTTCATGAATTTTTGATTCGTCAAAAATTGTGGGCGTGGCAGGGCGGCGCTTTTTGGACTTTACCCATTACCAAACAACAAAATTTTAGCCTAATCCAAACTCATAGGTGTTGCAGACGACAATTTCCATTGAACAAAATTTAACATTTTTTGGTCTTTCTTGGTAGAAAACACTGTGGGAAATGAAGAAATTGCTTGTCACAAGCAATTTCTTCATTTTCCACAATGTTTTCCAAAGCCTTTATTTTGAGGGGCGTCCAAAAGCGTCAATGTGTGGAGAAGGGTTAAAGAAGTCATGTGAAAAATCTTTAAAAATCAATTATTTGGCCAATTTAAACCAAACATGGCAGGAATGTCCATTGAGAGACTCTCTTCAACACATGTTCATGAGTATCTGATTGGGTGAAAAACATGGGCTTGGCAGGGTGGGGCTTATCAGACTTCAAGCAATCTTTAGATAATTCTTCAAAAATCTTCTTCATCTTAACCATCAAGCGATTTGTTATCAAACTTGGCAGGAATGATCATTGAGTGACTCGTTACAATATTTGTTCGCAAATTCTTTATTCGTCAAAAATATGGTCGTGGCAGGGCAGGGCTTATAAGACTTAATGAGATCATGAGAAAATTCTTTAAAGAAGCAATTATAGGGCAAAGTTGAACCAAACCTTACAGGATTGTACCTTGAGTGACTGTCTTCAATACACAGTTGTGAACTTTAGATTTATTGAAAAAATGTGTGAATGGCAGAGCGAGGCTTGTTGATTTTTAAATGAGCTATGTCCTTTTGTTAAAAAATGGCATTTTTTGCAACATTTACATGTGCTGTTTGGTCTATTGCTCTTTTTTCCCAATTGATAAGCTCACAGTTCAAATGAAATGTACTTCTCAAAATGCACAAAAACAGTGCTGTTGGGGGGTATGATCACTCTCAGTGATATTCTAGTTTACAATAATTTGATGTGACGTATGTATTTGTTTACAACAAAATTTATATTGTACACAATCAAATACACGAAGAACTCGGGTGAGCGATATCAGTGCCTTTCAGGCACTCTTGTTTTCCTAGAATTATCCATTTTGACTGGTTTTATATGTGAAAATGATATAATAAGGCTACAGAGGGAAGTTTGTTTGAACCCCTCAAACTCCCTCTGGATCCACCATTGAGATGTAATGTGTTTTTCCCTTGCATTTGTGTGTAAACGGTACAGGACTACCCTAGGCATAATTCTGGCTCTGAAATGGCTTGAGAGAAAATGTCTCATTCAGCCAAAACTTATGAGAGAAAGCGAATTTTCAGTGAGAGATTTTACCAAATTTCTTACTATTTTACATTTTTTGCGTGAGATTTTTCTCCCAAGGAGCAAATTAGATTTAGAATTATTGTGGCTTAAAAATGAGAGAATTTGCCCAAATCTCCCCTCAAAATGATCCCTGCTACCCAAATACTTTTGCATGCAATAATATTCATTTTTCAATGAGAAAATTACAAATATGCGGTCTTGGCATAACACTGCTGTTATTTTATTAACTAACATGTGCTTCTATCTGATATTTCAGAATCATGAATTCAACCGAGGAAATAAAAAATGCTTCGAGATTAGCTCAGCAGTACAATATCCATATTTACAAGTACTTGATCTATGGACTTGTGAACAGCTCCCTGATCATTTCAAAGTTCAAGGTTGAGCTGGATGTAAGTATTTTCTAATATGAAAATCATTTTTTGAAAATCATTTTTTTAGAGATCTTTGTAACTTTCAAAGTTGTATGTTAATCAATAGTGTACATATCACTGTCTTTCTACAAAAGATAACATATATTTTGTAAAATTTAAGAAAGAAAAAAACCTTCAATATTTCATGATGACATCATTAAGAGAATTTGAGAAATGAAAATTAATAAAAAAAAATATCAACACATTTCAACAAAATGACGCTTTTTGACAAATAAAAACTTAAACCATTCCCAAACAAGGGATAAGTTATAAATAGGAATCACCCTGTCTGTCTGTACAGCAATATTTCTCGTGAGCGCAATTCTCCCAATTTGTTGGACAGATTTTTATGAAAATTTATATCATTTTCTCCTATACAGGTAAATTAAATTTTAATCGGCACTTTTGTCCTGATTCTTGAAAAAAGTTTGGCCATTTGACTTTTTATCGGCAATTTGCCGAAGGCCGATGCCAATCTGAATCACTGCTTTGTGACCCCTGCCAGTGGGGGTATTAGTCTGGTCTGCAACAATGCTTTTTATATGATCAGTATTCAGGGCTTTTTCTCGTTCATTTGCAGAGGCCTATAACAGGCTTCTTCGCAATTGAAAAATGGCTCATTTTTTCACAATGATGGCAAAAAAAATCACAAAACTTGTGCTTAAATTTGCATTTCATGCATTATTTCTTCTTTAAAATTCATTCTATGACCATTTACAGCTAGTTTTATCATTGGTATGATCTTCAAATAGTAATTCATTACTAAAGCACTGTAATTTATGCGTAAATTGTACTTTATCCTTACTCTGTTACTAAAAATGTGTTCCCAAAATGTTCAGAAGAATGCGCTAAAATTTCGCAAAATGAACAGGCTAAGGCCTCTTCACAAATATTTGAAAAAAAAGCCCTGGTATTTCAAACAAGGGATATAGATTCTCATCGTCATTGTTTTAGCTCTGAAATTAAAGAAACTGCTAATTTGAATATATGATGACTTTCAAATAAAATAATAATGTGAATTTGACAGCCAGCAGTATCCTTGAAATGCTTAAATTACAAAGCTTTTCTTTCATTCCTGTTTGATCACATTATTTTCTAACACAGATATAACTGGACTCATGTTTACTAACCCCTACAAGAAAAAAGCTTTGCAAAACATTGCTTGTGACAAGCAATTTCTTCATTTCCTAGAAAGACTGATAAAATCCCATTCACTTAAAAATTTAATCTTCAACATCTTTGAGTTTGGTTAAATTCAATATCTTGCCTTCTGGTAATGGATTAAGTCATCTTTTCATATGTAGGAATACACAAGATCCACCATGAGATACTACGATCGACTCTACCAGATTCGAGATTCCATGCTTCCACCAGATATAGTGCGAGAAGAACAGATTAATGTCTTCCGTGAACAAGTGAAGAAAAACGATTATCTTCGACAAGAAGTACACAAGGTACAGAGATGTTTATGGAATCTGAGGGAGAGAGGACACAGAGCACCGATGGCTAACAAACACATGGTAAGATTTAAATTATGTTTGTGCAAAAAGAATATTCTCGCTTTTCAACAAAAAGCTTGTAATTGCAGCTTGAAACAAGCTGCAGTTATTAGGATTTTGTTGAAAACAACCATACTCTAAAATGAAGTGGGTCAGACTTGATACAGTGGCAACACACTGAACTTGTAACACAGGGGTCAAAGGTTCCATTCCTGCCTCTTCAGTTTTTTGGATGAGACTTTAAACGGAGATACCGTCTCCATAAAGATCTTAGCTGTTCAGCGGGATGTGAAACTCTTTTCAATCCAATCTAAAAGAAAGTGAAAGGAACCGTGTCTTCTAAAATGTCTTCTAAAACTGTACAACATCTAATGATTTCACAGAATCTGCCATTCTCCATTTCAATATCTTGACTTAGGGTGTTTCTTTTCTTAGTTTCAATCTGTATTTCATCTGTTATCCATTTTGTGTCAATCTTGTTGATGTTTTCTGCTAGTGCTGATTAAGTGTTTCAGTTTTTTTTTTGGACATCATAGTGTTTCTTTTTCACCCAATGTATTTGTAATTCATGCTTTCATGCTTCAAGGAATTTGGAATTCAATAACTTTGTGAAAATAGTGAATGTCACTTATTATGTGCTTCCTATCGATCTGGTCAGGCTTTTCTTATTCTTGTGTGTCAACCTGATTCTTATGCAGGGTTTTCAATAAGATTTGAAGTAGGAGGCTGAAGAGGAACTGCAGGAGGCTGGGGGGTCCTTGCCTCAGCAGGGGTCAAAGGGGCAGCACTGCTTGTCAAACGATTCTAGGCGGCAGAAATTTGATATTAGGCGGTCAATTTGGCTGCCTGCCGCCTCTTAATGAAAACCCTGCTTATGCCTTCATGTTTAATGGATCATATAGCAATTTTGATGGTCATGTCCATTGTTCTTCAATGTTGTTAAATTAAGCATTTGGAAACATTTAAGAACTGGTGGAAAATTTAATGTTCTTACAATTACTCACCTACTCAATGATGACAGGTGAAAAAGAAGTTGCAAGTTTTCATTTTTCCTGTTTTAGAAAATAAACTAATTTGTTTGGATACAGTTGTGTCTGCTGAGATACTCATGTAAAATCCAGGATAGAAGTTGTAGATATTGCACCTTATTTTAGCAGCATATGAAAGAAATCTGTCTGATTTAGTCATGTCTGTTATTCTATCAGATTTTCAAATTTGTTTGTTATACTTTCTCTTAGAATCACATCACTTGTACGTTGTTTGTCGGCGTTATTGCAAAATCTCTTAACTACAGCTTCAAACAAGTTGTAGTTACGAGGTTTTGCAGTAATACCCACAAGTTTCTTCTCTATCTGACCTCTCTGTTACTTCTGTATCTCTCACCCTGTCTGTCTATCTGTTGTGTTTAGATCCTTCAAGGGTTTCCGGAACTCTGTGTGTCCACCAGCCCTGACAAAGTACCCCTCACTGACTTCTGTGATCAGATCAGTCACAAGTACAATCTCAGAAATGGTGAGTGGACAGATACACAACTGTTCTCTCCTTGTTGGCGGATCTAGGAAGGGTCCAGGAGATTCAATCAAACCTGTCTCTGAACTTGAATCCTGATTATTTCATTTTTATTAAGAAATTCATTCAAAATTATGTTAAACTAGGAAAAGTAATACCCCTATTTGTACGTTCGAACCCCTTTCACAGAAATACTTGATCTGCCGCAGCTTATTCTTCCTCTGAATTATACATTACATAATGATAAAGCTACCTTTTCAAACAACAGTCCCTTTTTTATGGTCATTGGTGGTAAATGATATTGCATTATCATAAAATATAAAATTGCTATGCTAATTAATTGTTTGCTTGTATTCTAAATATTTGACAGAAAGTCTTGCTCTTCTAACTGGTAGAACAATCTTATCTTCATCTCAGTATATGTGTTTCTTTATCACAAATAAATTTCTAGAATAAAGCATCCCTCTGAAGTTCGAAACTGGCTGGTTATTGAAATATTGTAACAATGTGTACTCTTTTACTCTTTCTCTATACTGAACAATCAGAGGTACATTGGTTGATCATAGTCATGTTTGTCCATATCTCTGCCTTAATTAACATTTTCCTTCAACTCATATAGGATTGATTTATAATGCTCAAGAACTTCCAAAGTAAAATGGAACTTGTCAACAAAATAGATCTTTTTGTTCAAAGATTAAAGACATCATTAGATCAAATACTAATGAAAAGATTGTTCTCTGCATGTAACCCTCTCTTCATACCCTTTCTTCTTGTACAACATTTAGACAGAAAACCTTTTTATGGCCATTAAAAAGACTTGCAGGTTGATATGACATCTTTATTTACCATGTGTGTTTCTTTTCTTTCTACTTGCAGAAAGATTCATTATGGACATGCTGCGGTGGGCAGATGAACAAGCACAAGCCAGAAAGATGGCCAGACAAACAGGATTGCCATCCACTCTAGATCTGTCTGAGCGTATATTCTTTCCTGATGTAAATGCCATACTAGACGCTGTAGAGAAAGAGTCCAAAGCCTCAGAACAAGAGAAAAAAGAGTCAACAGCATCTGACCATGTAGACGATCAACCAACCACATCCAATGATGGTGCAAATGAGGTGACTCTAGTTCCATCCGGGTGTGACTTTGATCAAGACAAGCCTGTCATCCTGACCTTTCAAGATATGCTCGGGGAATCTTTCCAAGAGATGTCAACTGTTGTTGAAGACACCAAACAAGCAGGAGGGATGGAAGGTGGTCTGGAAGAATTAATGCCTGTCCTTCAGGATATTCCTGACTTGGAGCCATCAAATCCTTCATCGTCTTCAGTAGAGGTCTCTTCAAGCACTTCTGTCAGTTCAACAACAAGTTCAGAATCAAGTGGAGGTTCAGCCTCAAGTACAGATTCAGTCTCAAGTACAGATACAGAATCAAATACAGATGCAAAAGAAGAATCTGAGCCAGAAAAGTCTACTAAACCAAAGATGAATAACCATGGGAATGTCGCATATTACCCTGCTGTCCACAAGCTGGTGAAGTCATGGGCAGAGTTAACAGCCATGTACCCACAGCTTAGGTCAAGTGGAGGGAATGACCCAGACAAGAAGACTAACAGGCCAAGTATTCCAAAACCAGTCAAAAAGAATCGGCCAAAACCGGAAGATAAACTGGCTGTGGATGAGTCTACTAGAGATGAGACAGAAGATATCATTCCTGATGAGGATGACTCTCCTGACATACAAACAAATCTGTCAAAGTCAGCTCAACTAGCTTCTTTTACAGAGTCCATTGAAGAAATAAGAGCAAAGATCTATTTTCAAATGAATTCTTCTGAGCCAAATTCTACTACTACAGCACAAGCAAAAGAACTTCTTGATGAGATGAAACAGTCTAGTCAACCACTGGTCCCTGATGAAGAAAGTCCAAAAGTTCTTCCCAAACCAAAAGTCACAGCTTCAACTGTAGAAGTAGAGTCTAGTAAACCAGACACAGCAAAAGTACACACAACAGTAGTGACCAAACCAATCATCCATTCTACACAAGAATGTATAGATGTTGTGAGATCTCAGCAACAATTATACAGAGAACCTACTGCACCAATACAGGCTACAAGCCAACTAGTCCAGGCCAGGAAACCTGGTAAGTCTTTACACATTATGGTATATCTTCAAGTTTAACCCTTTCCCAACCAGCAAAATTTGATAATGTTCCAATCAGACAAACTCAGTGTTGGTTAAGGAAAGAATTTGGGTTCATTAAAACAAAAAAAAAAATAGGCAAAAGAAGATAAATCAGGTTATCAGCATTCTTTTGTCTCAAAATTTCCAAAGCTCTTTTTACCTGGGACGTCAAAACCAGGCCTTGTTTGAAAAAGAATCTAATAATAAATTCAATTTAAACCTTTCCAATGTGGTAAAAAATTGAATTGTCCCAACTGGAAATCTGCTGTAGATGACATACGAGGGACGGTCGGAAAGTAGTTGGACTTTTGAGTAGTTCTCTAAAACCATTTACATTTTTAACAAAATTCTTTCTACACTGTTTAAACAAATTGTCCATCTATGTCTATGCATTTTGCCATCTTGGTAGGAGCTTTACTATTCCCACTATTTACCATGACGTAGACCCACTGTATTATGTACTGTGTAACCATCGGTATCAAAAGCGCCCTGGTCTCAAATTTCTTCCCAGCAGGCATTTTCATCAGTTCTAGACACAAATAAAAGTCATGTGGGGTAGGGTCTATGCTATAAGAAGAGTAAAACAACTTTTGTCATGGTTAATAGTTGATAATCTCAACTGTAGATGCGGAGGTATGGGAGCCTGCGTAATCGTGAAGTAGAAAACATTTTTCTTTGCTAATCTGGGACGCGTTTACTACAGCATTTATTCTTAGGTTTTTTTCTGAATTACTTCAGAATTGTACTTGGCAATGACATCTTTTACCATTTTACATGAAATGACTAACTATCAATCCTCGTGAATCCACAAAAGCAATAAAAATGACTACCAGCCGAATGTAAAAACTTAATCTCTTCAGAGGTGGGGAACCAGCTCGTTTCTATGACTGCTGTGACGGAGTTTTTATCCCAAGTTTGTAATTATGAACAATTATTTAATCTTCAGTGATAATGCAGTTCAAAATTTTAACTTCTTCGCGATTAAAATGGCTAGAATGTTCTTTTGTTTTGGTTACCCTTGTTGTTCCTCTAACAAATATCCTATGGTACATAAAACCCCTATCACATATAAGTGGACAGAATAATGTATATATACAACTATCTTTGAAAATAAATTGTCCACATTATTGGCAAATGGATGTAGATTCCACCAATATATAATGTGTTTATACAGTTGCAAATGGAGAGACAGCAGCACGAAAAGTCCAACTACTTTCCGACCGCCCCTCGTAATTAGTGTTGATAAGGTGAGAATTGTTTGCTTTATTAAGGAACAAATATTTATGCAAAAGAAGAATATGCTGAGTATCATTTTCTCCTTTTGCTTCAATGTTTTCCCATGCTTCATTTAAAAATACACTTCTTTGAAAAAAGGATTAATTATTCATGTGCTGACACAAAAAGTTATCATGCATGTAGAATTGTTGTATTTTTGCTTGGAGTGTGACATTTTAAAGATTATTCACTTGGTTTATATGACTTGGATTTCTGTTCTGTACACTTTTATGAATCCCTTTGTCAAAACTTAGAAGCCATCTATTCTTTCTATTTCAGTTTTAACACAGAGGCTGGCCAAAGACCAATCACCAAGGCCACTTGTAGGCAGTGACAAGCCTCACGTATATGAGAACAGAAAGAAGAGAGTACAGCATGGTGCTAGTAGGGTGACAGCCGACATGACACCAGGAGAGCTAGAGGTGTTTGAGAGGAAGAGGGATGAAGTTCTGCAAGCTATGGAAATAAAGAAGCAGAGAACAATGATGCTTCTAAATAAACAGGTATGCAAACCATTACTAGTAAATTGTCGCTTTTCTACAAAAACCTTGTAACTGCAGCTTAAAAGAAGCTGCAGATACGAGGCTTTTGTTGAAAAGCTGAGAAACGGCACTAGTAGGGTAACAGCTAACATGATTCCCGGAGAGCTAGAGGTGTTTGAGAGGAAAAGGGATGAAGTTCTGCAAGCTATGGAAATAAAGAAGCAGAGAACAATGTTGCTTCTGAATAAACAGGTATGTAAACCATTAAATTGTCATTTTTCAATAAAAACCCCGTAACTGCAGCTTTGTTTAAGCTGCAGATACGAGGTTTTTGTTGAAAAGAGAGTACAGCATAGTGCTAGTAGGGTGACAGCTGATATGACACCTGGAGAGCTAGAGAAGTTTGAGAGGAAAATGGATGAAGTTCTACAAGCTATGGAAATAAAGAAGCAAAGAACAATGATGCTTCTAAATAAACAGGTATGTAAACCATTAGATTGTCTCTTTTCAGCAAAAACCTCATAACTGCAGCTTGTTATAAGCTGCAGATGCGAGGTTTTTGTTGAAAAGCTGAGAAATGGTTCTAGTAGGGTTACAGCTAATATGACACCTGGAGCGCTGGAGGTGTTTGAGAGGAAGAGGGATGAAATTCTGCAAGCTATGGAAATAAAGAAGCAAAGAACGATGATGCTTCTGAATAAACAAGTATGTAAACCAGTTCTAAAGGAGTAAACAAGAGAAACAGTCATAATGTTATAAACTTTTTCTCATTCATACCCTGATTTTGATGTCCTTTATCGAAGGGTCTTTGGAAGTATTGAGATGAAAGAAGAAATTTAGCTGAAATCTAGCATCTTCTTTCATCTCCTTCCATACTTTAATGACCAAGTTACACATACACATAGTTACGCTCATTATGTTGTCTACAATATAGAGAACCTATTGCAAAAGCAAGGAATTTTATTGAAATGCAGAATTGAGTTAGACTTGTCTATGTGCAATATTTGCAAAGCCTACAGTAAGTGCAATATTTTGCAAAGCAAAGCAATGTGCCTTTAATTCATACAGATGCAAAGTGATATACTTTTTAGCTCACCTGAGCAACATGCTCAAGGTGAGCTTTTGTGATCACCCTGTGTCCGGCGTGCGTCGTGCGTCGTGCGTCGGTCGTCGGTCGTCGGAAGTCGTCAACAATTGCTTTAAACATCTTCTCCTCCTCAACCACTGGGCCAATTCTTTCCAAACTTGGCAGAAATGTTCCTTGGGTGACCCTTTTCAAAACTTGTTCGTGAATTTTTGATTCGTCAAAAAATGTGGGCGTGGCAGGGCGGGGCTTATCAGACTTAAAGAAATCATTAGGAAATTCTTCAAAAATCTTCTCCTCCTCAACCATTGGGCCAATTCTTTCCAAACTTGGCAGAAATGTTCCTTGGGTGACCCTTTTTAAAATTTGTTCGTGAATTTTTGATTCGTCAAAAAATGTGGGCGTGGCAGGGCAGGGCTTATCAGACTTAAAGAAATCATTAGGAAATTCTTCAAAAATCTTCTCCTCCTCAACCATTGGGCCAATTCTTTCCAAACTTGGTAGAAATGTTCCTTGAGTGACCCTTTTCAAAACTTGTTCATGAATTTTTGATTCGTCAAAAATTGTGGGCGTGGCAGGGCGGGGCTTATCAGACTTAAAGAAATCATTAGGGAATTCTTCAAAAATCTTCTCCTCCTCAACCACTTGGCCAATTATTTCCAAACTTGGCAGAAATGTTCCTTGAGTGACCCTTTTCAAAACTTGTTCGTGAATTTTCGATTCGTCAAAAATTGTGGGCGTGGCAGGGCGGGGCTTATTGAACTTAGAGAAATCATGTGAAAAATCTTTAAAAATCAATTATCAGGCCAATTTGAATCAAGCTTGGCAGAAATGTCCCTTGAGTGACTGTTTTCAACACATGCTCATGAATTTTTAATTCGGTGAAAATTGTGGGCGGGCCAGGGCGGGGCTTATCAGACTTCGAGAAATCGTAAGATAGTTATTCAAAAATCTTCTTCTCCTTAACCATTGGGCTGATTCTTACCAAACTTGAAAGGAATGTTTATTGGGTGACCCTTTTCAAAACTTGTTCGTGAATTTTTGATTTGTCAAAAATTGTGGGCATTGCAGGGCGGGACTTATCAGACTAAAAGAAATCTTTAGGTAATTCTTCAAAAGTCTTCTCCTCCTCAACCACTTGGCCAATTCTTTCCAAACTTGGCAGATGTGTTTATTGGGTGACCCTTTTCAAACTTGTTCGTGAATTTTTGATTGGTCAAAAATTGTGGGCGTGGCAGGGCGGGGCTTATCGGACTTAGAGAAATCATGTGAAAAATCTTTAAAAATCAATTATCAGGCCAATTAGAATCAAGCTTGGCAAAAATGTCCCTTGAGTGACTGTTTTCAACACATGCTCATGAATTTTTGATTCGTCAAAAACTGTGGGCGTGGGAGGGCGGGGCTTATCAGACTTCGAGAAATCGTAAGATAATTATTCAAAAATCTTCTCCTCCTTAACCATTGGGCTAATTATTACCAAACTTGAAAGGAATGTCCCTTGGGTGACCCTTTTCAAAACTTGTTCGTGAATTTTTGATTTGTCAAAAATTGTGGGCGTGGCAGGGCGGGGCTTATCGGACTAGGAGAAATCATGTGAAAAATCAATGGGGGGTATGATCACTTTCAGTGATATTCTAGTTTACAATAATTTAATTTGACATAATACTGACATATATATTTGTTTACAACAAAATTTATATTGTACACAATCAAATACACCAAGAACTCAGGTGAGCGATATCAGTGCCTTTCAGGCACTCTTGTTTGCATAATAACTCCAATAATAGAACAAGATGCCCATCATGAAAGTTGAATGAAATGAGCCTTAAATCCTTAATTATGATATGGAAAAGGTCCTTTGTGGAATTTCAGACAGACATTACAGTCTGTACATACACACAGTCTGAACAAAATCCATGCTGTTCTCTTTGGATTTCTTTAATACATGTACATGTGGCATCTTTCAGAGAGCAGAATAGATCCTTATCAGATTGTACTCATTTTCAAACTTTTATGGATCCATGATGGTCTAAAATGCAATAAAAGTCTGCCAGATCTTGTCTCAAATCTAATTTTCTTAAACTGTGAAGCTTGTGTAATTATGTTTCATGATGCATTTTTTCACCACAATAATTTCTAACTACCTTGGTGATAAATGTTTTATATCGTTAGAAATTGTGATTTCTTTTTAATCTAAAAATTTGCTACAACTACAGCTCATGAAAGCTCCTGTATCCATTACTACATTTTAATTTTCAATAATTAAAGTTTAATTTCTATTTCTCTTTTTCAGCATGACAAGAACTCCCAGCAGAAAAGCTCCTCTCTTCACTACTACCAAGTCCAGAATACACCTCCGAAAGTGAAGAGTGTCACTACACCAGCTGTAGTTCCTACTAGATCAGACCAGATCAGCAAACCTAGATCAGACACATCGGCTTCTGTGTCCAACTCTAGCAGCCTGACCTCCAGAAAACGACCTGCTCCATCTGTCAACACTGGCTCCACTGCTCCAAAGAGGGCTAGAAGTTCAAGACCTCGAATCATCCTGAGAATATTCCGGGATAAAGAGATTGATGATTGGAATGTGGAGCAAGGTAAGAATAAAACTGAATTTAAACTCAATGACTTATTTATCCTTTCCAAAACAAGACCTAGTTTTGACATCCTGACAGAAAAGGCATGAGAAAACATTGAGACAAAAGAAGAAAATGCTGATAATCAGCATTTTCTCCATTTGCCTCAATATTTTCTGTGCTGTGATATACACAAATTCCATATCAATTTAGGCCAATATTGTTGTCCGCATCATCTTTCAAATAGGAATGGTTGGAGTTTCTGCTGTTTGGGAAAGGGTTGAATTGAGTGGTTCTAGCCTTATACTGAAAGACAAACATTTGGACCTGTCCAAATCCAAAGAAGGAAGAGATGAAAACCTGAAGCATTGCTGTTAATGGAAATACAGAAAAAAAAAACAAGACATCAACTAAAAGATTTGACCAACAAAATTGATAAGAAATTTGAACAGGGAGAGGGGAAATGCTTTTAAGGTGGCCGAAGTCGATTCGACTGCGCATCCAAAACGCGCATGTTGTCGTAAATAAGATAGCGACCTAAAGTTTCAGAAAAAATGTAGAAAGTTAGATCCGTTACATTATTTTAGTTAAACTATACAAATTTTTGCATCAGTTTTTCATCGAACAAGAATAAAACGTGAAAATATATCAGGCCGTTTTTGAAATGTTTTGATGACGTCATTTATACACGTGCGTTTTGACATTCAAAGTAACGACGTCGGTAATACGGTAAAGGTAAGATTCACAAAATCGGCCGATTTCTGATGAATGTATCGTTAGCAAAGTCCAAATTTGGTTCGAATTATCGGAATCTATAGACCTTTGTCTAATCCGTTCCACTTTCACACTACAGTTCCAGACATTACACCAATGTTAGATAAATATATAGCTTACTCCAAAGCCATTTAGGCCTAAAATTTCCCTTTTCCACAATAGAATAATACAGTTTTGAGACGTCAAACATTTATTTTAAAATCTATTTTATGTTTTAATCAAACAAGCAACATATAACGATCATGATTATGATTTTGGTCAATACTTCCTATAACTATGTACTAATAGCTATACAAAATCGAGCTAAAAGTCTGCTTTTTTTCAAAGGAAAAGTACACGTTTGAGACGGTCTCCCGTTTATGTACAGTGGTGACATTTGTCTTTTATTTCTTCATTTTACAGATCATTTGCAGGTTTATCAATTACCAAATCATTAACAAATTTTCGTATGCAGAAAATTCTAAAAAAATTTAAATATTTGCGCCAGAGATCAGCTGAAATACTGCTATTTCGGCACTTTTGAGACAACCCCAATTCATATACTGTGGTCACTTTTTTTTTTTTATTTCTTTATTTCACATATCATGACCAGGTTCATCAATTACCAAAATATTATCAAATTCTCTAGGGCAGAAATTTCTAAAATTTTAACATTTGCGTCAAAAATCAGCTGAAATACTGCTATTCCGGCACTTTTGAGACAACCCACAATTCATATACTGTGGTGACTTTTGTTTTTTATTTCTTTATTTTACAGATCATTTGCAGGTTCATCAATTACCAAAATATAATCAAATTCTCTAGGGCAGAAATTTCTAAAATTTTAACATTTGCGTCAAAAATCAGCCGAAACACCGCTATCTCGGCACTTTTGAGACAACCCCCAATTCATATACTGTGGTGACTTTCGTTTTTTATTTCTTTATTTTACAGATCATTTGCAGGTTCATCAATTACCAAAATATAATCAAATTCTCTAGGGCAGAAATTTAGAAAAAATTTAACATTTGCGTCAAAAATCAGCCGAAACACCGCTATCTCGGCACTTTTGAGACAACCCCCATTTCATATACTGTGGTGACTTTCGTTTTTTATTTCTTTATTTTACAGATCATTTGCAGGTTCATCAGTTTACAAAATATTATTAAATTCTCTAGGGCAGAAATTTCTAAAATTTTAACATTTGCGTCAAAAATAAGCTGAAACACCGCTATTTCGGCACTTTTGAGACAACCCCCAATTCATATACTGTGGTGACTTTTGTTTTTTATTTCTTTATTTCACAGATCATGACCAGGTTCATCAATTTACAAAATATTATCAAATTCTCTAGGGTAGAAATTCTCTATTTTTTAACATTTGTGTAAAAATATTCAAATTTCCCATTGGCCTCCATGTTAAAAATAGCCATTTCAGTGCTGGTTTTGAGACGGCCCTCATTCTTTCCCTAGATGGTGACTTATCTTTTTTATTATCTTAATTTGTCTGTAAGGATTCACTTTGTAATATGCGACAGTATGAGTCAATTCTCTAGGGCAGTTTTCTTGTTATGGAATCGCATTCGGCCACCTTAAACACAATATATACTTTTCCCATGTTACATGATTCGCATTATTAGCTTTTTAAAGGTATTTGCGGATTGGATTCTTGACTAATCCTTTTCATGCTGTTCATGTCGTATGAATTCCTGTTTGAACGATTTTTTGGCAGGCAGATGTGCAGTCTGATCATTTGACACACTGATTTAAATGTCTCTTAAATGTATAGGCTATTTGTTTTAAACAAAATTTACAATCAACAGGACAAGGTTTAAGAATATTTTTCCTTTTTCTTTTTCAGTGATTGACAGATACTAAGCCAGACAGAGAAGATAGTTTGATAAGCCTTTATTACTTTTAATGAAAATCATTGTTTTTCTTTTAAATTTCACTGTTTTTATGATATTTTCAAACTTTTAAAAATTAATTATTTTTACAATTTTATAATCAGATTTTGATGATTAGCCTATTTATAATTAATTTATTTTTATCGCCAAATATTTTTGCAATATTTTCTTACCCTCCTTTGGACTACATTGTGGTGAACAGTACATTGAAGTCACCACTCCACTTTGGTTTTTGTGCATGTGTGTGTGTGTCTGTCTAGAGACTGGTTTGAACCACAATTTTGGATGAATTTAGATAAAAAATCAATAATAATTGATCTACTAATACATTGTAATAATTTAGTATCAATAGATGAGAGTAGAATCATTTTATGCAAGTGTAATATTAGCAGGAGATCTCATTGAGCTTGTCTCTTATACAGGCTAGGTCAAGTTCCTTTATGAAATGGTAAATTTATTTGTAAAGTATCTCACCAATGGAAAAAGTCAACTCCATATCATAGTATGAACAGTTGATTGCTAAGATTGGGTATTGTGTTTGAAGTGGTGGTAGAAATGCTAGGAATAGTCTACCAGTTACTGCAAAATAACCACCCAACTCTGTGAGTCAAAGTCACATTATATGGTCAAACTTGTTAGGGCTCTACAGAAGGTGTGTATGCCCCATTTTAAACAAAAACGAATTAATAAATCTTCTTAAAGGCTTAATCAGGCAAAATTAGACAAAGGGCTGTTAGCAGGCTTTAATCTAGATGGAATACCAGAATAAATAGTTACTAGTAAGTAACGAGAGAAATTACTTCAAAAACAGACATTGATGCTCTATCTTTATATCGGAAAGATATGGATGCTCTGACTATGAATACTGTCGCTTTTACAACAAAAACCTCGTAACTGCAGCTTAAAATAAGCTGCAGTTGCGAGTTTTTTTGTTGGAAAGCAGCGATTTGTATCATTTATTTTTCTTTGACATAGAAGCTCTTTATATTGATGCTCTGTCAATGATTTTCAAGCTTTTTCTTGAATACCTTATATCAAGTACTTGTATATGACATTGATGCTCTAGCTTTAAGTTATATAGCTATCGATGCTCTGTCTACGGATATTGATATCAATCTACCTGTGATAATACAGGTATGTAATTGATACTCTATGACTGCTTGTGCAGATCTTCTCTTGAATGTCTTTGACAAAATGTGATCTTGATGCTTTATCTAAAAGCACAAAGATATTGTGCTGTATCTTAAAGAACGAAGATATGGATGCTCTGTCTTAAAGCAGAATGATATAGATGCTCTATCATAAAGCACACAGATATAGATCATGCTGTCTTAAATAAAGAAAAAAGATATTATTTATGCTCTATCTTGTTTTAAAAACAAAGATATTGATACTCTTTTGACCTTTGAACAACTCACGTTCCAGGATATGTAAGTAAATTATCGGTGATGAAGCCCATTAGGGGATAATGGTGCACTATCTGTCAAGAACAAAGATGCCCATACTCTATCACTGGTAAGATATCCCATCCATCATTAGACACCAAATACTTTGGGCGTCATGCGTGGCAACGGAAATTGACCATGGTATACCCTCGCCAATTTCTGGGCATTATCCATGACAACGGAAATTGACGAGGGGTATCCTCGTCAATTTCTTTTGGTATCTAATGTTGGATTGAATACCTTAACAACATGTATACTCCATAAATATTGACCTGAACCCGGTGAATATGAAATGAGTAATTGTGACAAGGAATAATCAATACTCGCCAGCAATCCTCACTGTCGAGCAGAGTCGATGGTTTCTGTATGCATTATGACTTTGTATTCTGCACATGCTTCTCATGTCAACATATTGTTAGAGAGTGATAATTTCGCATTACAATTACTCATTTCACATTCAACAGGCTCAGGTCAATATTTACGAAGTATACTAGTATTCGGTATATGTAAGTAAATTGTCTGTACAGTATAGGGGATATTGGTGTCTTTATAGAACAAATGAACATTGATGCTCTATCACTCTTTTTATCTTATACTACATGCATTTGTGGTTATGTTTGTTTATTATCTGTGATATAAATCATCTGTGATATTACTTTACATTATCTGTGATATGAATAACCATTTATCTGAATAATCTTTGATATAGGGATATTGATGCTCTGTTTTGTATGAACAAAGGGATTGAAGCTCTATAACTCTATCTCTAAAGAACAAAAAAGAAAATGCTGGTAATACTACTACGCCTTGTTCATTCTTCATTATTTTTTGTCTCTCGGAGACTTGCCTAGACTGAGATTTATTTTTTGAATGCATAGGGCAATATATTATTTTTTCATTATTATCATTTCTAGTCTACAATTATATTGGTGCTTTTATAAATAATTTGTTCAAAGCTTTGAATAAATATTTGGTATAAAAAAATTATTTGTGTGTTTGTTGTTGGTTTTAGTGTTTCACCCATACCAAACAGTGACGCTTTTTGATTCCTCTGATGGAAAAGTCCTTGAAAAACATTGAGACAAAAGAAGAAAATGCTGATAAACCGCATTTTCTCCTTTTGCCTCAATATTTTCTATGCTATATTTTAAACTTATCTGATCTTCATCAACATTCATTTTGTCGCCTGCATCAGCTTTTGAGTTGGACAAACCTTAAATTTTGCGGTTTTTGGAAAGTGTTAACACATTCATTCCCACATAATGTCACCCCACAAGATAAAGGCAGTGGAAAACATTCTGGAAACTTAAGAAATAGCTTGTGGCAAGAAATTATTTCTTTATTTCCCACAATGTTTTCTACCGAAAAAGGCCACAAATGTAAAATAGATCGCATTCATTTGAAGCTGTCGACTGCAACATCTTTGGATAAGTCTGAAAATATTCATCTAGTAATAGGTCAACACTAATAGGTCAACACTTTCCCAAACACGACCTGATTTTGACGTCCCTTGTAGAAATGTTTTGCGAAAACATTGAGGCAAAAGAAGAAATATTTAGAATTAGCATTTTCTCATTTTGCCTCAATATTTTCTTTGCTAACTCGTACATAAATTCTGTGTTCAGAACCATGCATTCCGTTGTCTTAAACAGCTTTCAAATTGGACCCCCTAAAATTTTGTGGAAATGGCTAAAGCAGCCCTGTGCTGATAGTACTACCAAAATGAAGAAAATTTAATGTAAGAAAGTGTGCGGACTTAACCCTTTCCCAAACAAGACCTGATTTTGACGTCCCTATTAGAAAAGGCTTGAGGAAACATTGAGGCAAAAGGAGAAAATGCTGATAATCATCATTCTCTCCTTTTGCCTCATTATTTCCTCAGCTATATTGTACTTGAATCTTTTATTTTTCTACTTCAATTTTGTCCTCTACAGCGAGTTTCAAATTGAACGACCCTAAATTTTGTCGTTTGGGAAAGGGTTAAACTCTTTTCCAACGACATATTTTTAGATTTTCATTTTGAAAGTAGCTGCAAGCCATAACATAGATGTTGACAAGTATGTGATTTTTAGATAGTATAGCCTAGCAGAGAAAATATTGCGACAAAAGAGGAAATGTTGGTTATAAGCACTTTCATATATTGGAATTTGCTTCAATGTTTTTATTTTTTCCCAAGTATTTTAATTATGGACGCGAAAACCATGTTTCCTTTGGGAAATGGACATTTTGGTACTTTTGGTTTCAGAAAAAGAAAAAAAAATCTGGTGAATATCAGAGCGCCAGTCATTGTTAAGTGGTTACATATTTCATGTTTACACCAAACAAGACGTTAGAATTACATTTGATCTGAAATAAAGGTCCCTTATGTCATTTTTAGACCAATATGGATCTAGATCAGCCTGTGCCTACTAACAACCTCTTAATTAACTGTAACAACTACAAGACAGTTAGCTGGGTGGATTCTTATTAAAATGTTTTAGCGCAGGCTGGTCTGAAAACATTTTCTCTAATTGCTAAAGTGCCAATTTTCCTGATCCCGTTTCAGTTTGGTTGATCAACGTCATCAAAGCAAGCAGCATTGTTGTGGTCGTCCGTTTGTCCGTCAGATAGCGATTTCTTGTGTGCTTGGTTTGGTTTATTTGGGTTAAGTGCTATGGTCATATCGCGGCGGCTGGAGCGCCTAACCATGGATTCCTGTTGTTTCTCATACCAGTACTAGTACCACAACATCCTACCCGAGCCTAACAGCTGGTCGTCCACATAGGTTAACGATATCAAACCATTGGTTGGAGACAATTTGTTCGAAAGGATATTTGCCTCTTTTACTAGTCCCTCTTGAATTATCTACCCTTGATTAAAAATGCCCAATTTCTTGTGTGAATATCTGTAGCCTGAACCGAAATTTGATCGAACTTATCAAAATTAGTATCCGACCAGTGTCTATTTGTGAGTGCTATGTGCATTCAGTTACTTTGTCGTTCTTGATTTATCTGCCCTTTAACCCTTTACTGCACATTGACGCCTTTTGACCCCCCTCATAAGAAAAGGCTTGGGAAAACATTTTGGAAAATGAAGAAATTGCTTTTGACAAGCAATTTCTTTATTTTTCACAATGTTTTCTAACCCAAAATGGAAATATTTTTTTAGAATTTCATCAACTTGAAATTGTCGTCTGCAACACCTTTCAAATTGGACCAGTCAAAATTTTTTCCATCGGGTTATGAGTTAATAGAAAAAAATGTCAATTTCACTGACAAGTCTCTCTTGGGTCTATATAAGCACCGCTCCACGATGCTCTTGTTGCAAGATTTGTTGACCGTGATTCGATATAATAACTCCCACTGGTGGTGAACTAAAACAATATTCGCTACAACAATGTATACATATTTTGCGTTTAAATGTGAGTTTATAGATTTTTTTTTATAATGACAATGAACTTGTTCTAAAAACAGGCCGGGTTTACCGTTTTGTATCGACAAACTGTCGGTGTTGTTATAAAATCTCTTAACTACGGCTTCGATGAAGCCGTAGTTACGAGATTTTATAACAACGCCGACGGAAAACATTGTTCGCGAAAAAACGTCCTTCGCTTTGGCCGAGTTCTCCACCAGTGACTCCTATATGGCAAAAATATTAACCGTTCCAATTGGAAAGATGCTGCAGACGACATGACGGATGTTCTACAACACAGAATGTTGCACAAGGCAAATAGAAAAAATACTGACCACCACATTCTTTTGACTCGATGTTTTCCTCAGCTTCTTCTGTAGAAGACGCGAAAACCATCAGGCCCGTAGGCCCCCAGAGTTGACCAAAAATGCCGAATTGTCTCTATTTTACACTGAAAGTTTAGGGAAAATCCTATTTAGCCCCCCCCCCCTAATATTTAGACACAGGGGCTTTAGCCCACCCAATATGAAATTGCTTCATACGGGCCTGACCATATATTGTTTTGGAAATGGTTAAAGATGTTGGTTTTGTTGTTAAAAGTCATCAAATCAATCCAAATTAAAAGGAATTGTTATAGGTCGCGATAAATGACCTGGCAGAGCTTCTCTGTCAAATATCATTGGCTACTCTGCCAGGTCATTTATCGTGAGCTATACATATTGTAATTTACTCTAAAAAACTATTTTAACCCTTTCCAAAACAAGACCTGGTTTTGACTTCCTAGATTTATAGAAATGGCTTGGGGGAAACATCGAGGTAAAAAGTAGAAAATGCTTATAATCAACATTTTCTCATTTTGCCTCAATAGTTTCTGTTCTATATTTTACAAAATCTCCATCTTTATCAACACCGATTTTGTCGTCTGCAGCAGCTCTCAAAATTGGACCAAACTAATTTTTTGCCGCCCGCGTAAAGGTTACAAATACATGAAATACCCTCCCCGACAAAATGTCACCCACCAATGGTTTGATATCGTTAACCTATGTGGGCAAGCAGCTGGAGGCTCGGTTAGGGTGCTGTGGTAATACTGGTATGAGAATTAAACAACAGGAATCCATCGTTAGATACCCCAGTCGCCGCGATAAGACCATAGCAGTTGAAAACGTCGTAAAACCCCAATAAACCATCTAAACCGTTTGAACGTTAAATGTTTTTGATAATTATTATAATCGAAACACGATATAATAGAAACATAATAAACTACAATCACACACACAGAGAAACATAACAGAAGATAACAGAAAGCTTTCGTCCGAGAATTTAGGACGGGAAAGGACGAAAATGAGTCAGCTACAGACGAAGAAATCCTTGAGAAAAATGCTGCTAATCTGCCTTTCACCTTTTGCCTCAATACTTTCCGTGTTTTATTGTACAAAAAAGTAACAACCATTTTGCCGTCTGCAGAAGCTTTTACTACCTAAAATGTCGTTTGGCGCATGCTTGTTATCAGCATTTCCTTCTTTTGCCTCGATGTCTCCCGAGGTTTTTTCCCCTTTTTAGGACCATAAAACCACGTATTGCTTAGGAAAGGGCTAACGGTCCTCACAACCCGATCTTGTCAACAGAAAACTAAAGCAGTGTCAAATAACCAAAACTTTGGCAAAAATTGTATAAAACATAGTTATGGAGAAAGAAGAAAGTGCTAATAATATACTCCATGGACTAAGCCCGAGTTGGCTGGAAATGTTTGTAATATCCACTGATAACGCAGAGCTACTCGAAGTAGCTGTTTGACTACATAAGTCCTAGGACTAAATAAGCATTTTCTCATTCTGCCCCAATATTTACCATGATTGAACATAGGCTAGCCATGCTATGTACGTTTAGCATTAATCCGAGTCTTCTCTGATGTAAATATGGTCTTTGATATTTTGATTTTTCGCTATTTTCAAAATAGCGAAAAATCAAAATATCAAAGAGCGCATTTACATCAGAGAAGACTCGGATTAGTTTAACATGGATTCTTTCCTTCATAGCAGGCAAAATAAATGGCTAGATCATTAATACCCTATCATTGGTCCCTCTTTCTTTTCTTTTTTCTTCCTTTGATGAAGTAGATATAGCGTCATTTTAGGCCCTAATCTAAATCCATTACCACAAATTGACGCCCATCAAGAAATAATTATGTTAAGGAAACGCTTGGTGTGGAAATTGTATAAATCGCTTGTGGCAAGCAATTTCTTGATTTCCCACAATGATTTCTATCGATGAAAAAAGACAAAATTAATATTATTCACTCGAAATTGTTTTCTGTAACATCTTTGAATTTGTACCAGACAACAATATTGTGCTGCCTGGTAATCGGTTAACCGATCCCTATTGTATATACAGCATTTCATTTGAATGGAACTTTAATTTCAATCAATAGAGTAAGAAGACAAAACAAAAGTTTCCAGCACAGAATCAAGATCTACATTTGAAATTGTGGACGAAAAATAAGTGGCAAAATTGAAAACGTTTAGCTCAAATTTAACTAGTTAGGCATAGGCCTACCATTTTCAGCATTTACGCCATTGTTGAAATTGACCCTTTCCCAAACTGCAATGCAAGGACTGCCTAATTTAGGCCTAAAAGCTGCTGCACAGAGTACAAAAATTCATTTAGCAAATAAAATATTTAGACAAAAAGGAGAATCAGTTAATGCCGTGGTTCGCGTTGTCTTCATTTGCGTCAATATTTTAAGCCCTTTAAAAAGGGGGAAGTCGCGCGATCACAACCAGGGGCCAATATTACTGGTCAACGAACTTATGGGATCAGCTTGGATGGGAAATAATAAAGGTGAAGCTGTCGCACGATCGTTGATGATATGGATCATCCTCGGTCTTGATTTTGGAAATTGCAAAACGATATAACCCCCCCCCCCCCCGGTCAACAAAAAAATCGAATGAAGGGGGATAATCGTATATTGTCCAATGCTACGATTAGAGTTCTTTCCCATTGCCCGCGCAGATCGTTACACGTGACCATTTTGTGTTGTCTGCTGCAGCACGGGTAAGTTATAACGGTATCTGTGTCAAATAAAGAATTTTTAGGATGTGGCATTGATCTAGATCTATATCATTAGATGGTTCATTTTTTTTGTTGATGATGCATAATGTCAAACAATTAGATCTACACTAGAAATTCTAAAAGTTGATGCAAATGACTAGATTCTCTAAATGGTCGCTGACAAAGAATCAAACATTGGGTAGATCTAGATCTAGGCCTATGTGTAAAATGTCTTAGAACTGTTAACTCAGTTTTCACAATATGAGTAAAGTCGGGTAAATTCGACAGTCGTCAAAATTCGACACCCTTTTATAATTTTTACAATACATGACACAAAAATCGTGATAATAGCATTCTAATATTGAAAACCTTATGTCGGGGCAATAACTGACGTATAAAAATATTTCATGTCCTCCAAATACCCACCCTTTACCCGAAAAAATCGCGGAAGAAAAAGGTCGTCGAATTTTCTGATGAGCTAAAATGACCGTTACAGATTATCGTAAGAAAGTGGATCTAAACAAAGACATATGAAAAATTATGAAAATCATTTTTATATGATAAATGTTTCAATACTATGCCGGAAATGTATATATTTTCGTAAATTATTTGATAAAAAGCATCTCTCCGTTTTATTTTCAACTTGAGAAAGGGTGTCGAATTTATACGACAAAATATTTCAAGAGCGTATAATTTCGACATGCCGTAACACGTGATTAATTGTTTGAATTTGAATGTTCCTACATCGACAGAAACAGACAACAGTTTGGTTGTTGCGCTTATTTTGAACAGTAGAAATGGCGTTGATGCCTTTTTCATCAACCAACAAACAATCTTGATCTAAATATACGTATTATTAAAAAATCCCACATCAATTTGCATCTGAAACGTTTCACGCGGTAAACTGTTCCATAAGATTCATATTCTGAGGTCAGTCAAAGTTCTCGACTGTAGTAGATGAATATATTAAATAAAGCGAGTCTTACTTTGTAAGAAATATCCTTATTAATTCCACCACAAAAATTAACAATCCAACGCATGAAAATTAAATATCGCTCAAAAATTTGACCTTTGTTTGAAGGTGCACAAATTCCTTATTTAGCGACTATCAAAACACCCGAATGCGGTTCTTTTAATTCACGTGGCACCGCCTTGTACTGAGCAAATTGTGTTTAATTGATTGGTCGGAACAGTTTGTCAGTCTCCGCCCATTCGATCATTTATATGCTTGATTGACAGGGATATTCACGTGCTGATTTCTCATTCCTTTGTCGGAACAAAATGACGTCATACAATCGTCATACCACTAACCGTCTAGGGAGAGTTTAAAACATCAAACAAAGCCGCGCAGCCGCGCGTGGAACACCTGTTATTGAACAGTTTCCGAAAATAGAAATAGACTCATTCCCAAACAGTACTTAAAAGGGAACAGTTGTTGAAATTTCGGGCTGCGCATGTTACGTTAAGATTAATTTAGTCATGGATTAATTGAACCATTAATTGGAATATTTCAGCGAGAAGGTATTACTTTTACATTTCATTCGAGGAGACAATTTACTTCCTAAACAAAACGTTGTTTGGCGACCGCGGTGTTTTAAATGAAGAAGGAATATTTCATAGATGCTTTAAGGGAATATTTGTGGTTTAGGGAATGACTTTGCGTGGATGAACATTTAAAAAAAATCGCATTTCGCAAATTGATCTCTCTTTCCCCGAATCGTGGGTGGGAATGAAAATCTCAATGAAGAAAAATCAAGTGCATCGTCGTAATCAATATATTCACATGATTTGTTGTTTATAAGAGATATTAGTATCGTTTTCTGATTATTTTCATACACAAATTCTTGGGGTGTCGAATTTGCCCGCAAGGTGTCGAATTTATACTACGATGGGTCCCATGATTTAACGGGAAAAAAGACGACAACGACAATATCGTATTTGGGCGGCGTTTTTTGCAAATGAAAAAAATCAAGCCAACTTCCGTTTTGATAAATGTTTATTCTCCGGAATATTTTGCCACAACTTTTTTTTGCTCATTTCGTCTTAAGGTGTCGAAATTACCCCTCTTTACTCTATTTTCATCAGAAGATCATAATTTGGCTATCATCATCATTGGTATTTGATTTACCCAGTCGATTGATTCTTTTTGACTATCTAAACGCAAGGGCGGATCCAGGATTTTTTTCCAGGGGGGGTGGTTCCAAGCCCAAGATTTTTTCCAGGGGGGGTCCAAGCTCAAATTATGGCTTAAAATGTAATAAATATGTAACGTTACGCTATATTTAGATCTATATAGTCAAAATTTAATTTTCGGCCAATGTCAGGGGGGTGACCGGACCCCCCTGACCCCCCCCCCCCTCCCCCCCTCTAGATCCGCCCATGAAACGGTAAAGGCTATGGAAAACGTTGTCCAGGAAATTCAAAATGATGAAATATATTGCTTGAGGCAAACGATTTCTTCATTTTCCACTTTGTTTGATATCCCAAAAGACAAAACAATATTTGATCTAAACTTCATTCATTTGAACATCTTTGTAGTTGGTCTGGTCTAAGATTTTACCATCTGGTAATGTGTCAACATGAGTGGGATTGACCAAACGCTGACTGTCAATCAAAAACATCGATTAGCCAATGGACGATCAGAAAAATGTCATGCCCCAATTGTTCATCGCTGCACGTGTTATTGTTTCGATTTGTCGACTGACTATCAAAACAATCGATATACCGGTACCAATGGCAAAGAATTTTGTACTTACAATAGACTAGGTTTACCGTTATGATTTGATAAACCGGCGATGTTGTCAAAAATCTCGTAACTGCGGCTTAAATTAAGCCGTAGTTACGAGATTTTATAACAACACCTATGAAATACTAATTTGTTTGTCCGAATTTACGTCACGATTAACTGGATAAAATCGTTCCCTATTAACGATCACATCCCCATTGTTTGTCTTAAATTCTATGTTGGGCGGAGCGATCTGTCGATTGGCGTTTGGTCAATTGGTCCTGCATCAGCAGAATCTGGATGGCTGCAGGAATGACAGATTGACATGTTAGAAAATATGTGTGTACAGCACATGTGTGAGGAGCGCAATGCTTCATGTCAGTGAGACCAGGGGCCTGTTTCCTCAAAACATTTAAGACGTATTTTTGACTTACCTATGTCTTAAATATCGCTTAAAACAACAATCGCATAACCTGGGTCTTGATACATTGGTGATACGCGTTTCTTGCCCTTAAATTGTCGTAAGTCGTCGGTAAGTCAAAAATACGTCTT
>CAVMGG010000174.1:0-45616 GCA_963680895.1 Fragum sueziense
GCACCTTGTCCTACACTGCTTAGAACTTGGGAAATATTGAACCGATTGCAATAATCAACGAATAATTAACAGGTATTGGAATGTTAAAATCTGGCAGCCGAATGGAAGGGATTTGGTGTTAATAATTAAAACTTATTATCATATAAAGATCTTTACATTAATAGAACATTCTTATTATAAATCTGCAATCATGGTATCTTACGTTTGCGGGTTTTAATATTGCCAGAATATTCAGTTATCCACATTCTGTAGAAATATTGCGTGGTTGATACTTTAAATTGCTAATTACACATCCATCCACAAAATAATTGAAAATCCTGAAGTTTTTTTATCACAATGATCGTTAAAAGTAGTCTATTAAATTGGACTGCGAAAATACTGAAAATGAATCAAGAGTATTATAAAGGAACGTGTTGAAATGCATTATGTCGGTATTTAATTTTCAACCATCTAACCCTTTCCCAAACGACACAATTTTAGGGCCGTCCAGTTTGAAAGTTGCTGCAGACGATAAAATGGATGTTTGAAAAAATAAAGGATTTGCGTATAATGTAGCATAGAAAATATTGAAACAAAAGGAGAAAATGCTGATTATCAACATTTTCTTCTAGTGTCTTAATGTTTTCTCAAACATTTTTATGAGGGACTTCAAAGATAATGGTCTTGTCTGGAAAAGAGTTAAAGACACATTACATGTACAAATTCTAGTATTCGTTTAAAAAAAACCCTTATACATGTAGCATAGATCAAAATTGTTATTCCAGAGTATGTTGAGTTTTCAAAGCCCATCTTAGGTTATGTAGCAGGCAAAAAAAGACATTGGTTGGCTTTTACGTAAGCTAAAGCTGATCTTGTTCTTTGCTAATCACAAGCCATGACTTTGATGTCCCTTTTAAAAAGGCTTGGTAAAAAATTAGATATAATATGATAAGCGATTTCTCCTTTTGTCTCTATATATCCTATCAAAGTGCTAAATTTTACAATTCCTATCGTAAATAGCACAAATGTTCCATCTGCAGCAATTAAAACCTAAACAGTCAAAAGTTTTGAAGTTTTGAAAAGTATAAAATATTCCAACATACCATCGTTTGCATGAAGCTCCTTTATTTTCTCTCGTAGAAACATATTCTCCCCTGAAGCTTCTATAGCGACTAATTTGGACCCCATATTGCGGCACAGATGCTACAAAACGACAATAATATCAACAACAACAATAAGAATAACAAGAGTGTCGCAGTATAGGTCTCGATAAATGACCTTGCATAACATCTCTAGCTTTTATCCAGAGATGCACCACTAGGCCATTTATCGGGAGCTATGACAATATATGACTCGAAGTTGATATTGTCCGGCAAGATTATCTTAGGACATCTGCATATGTAATGCCCCCACTTAGACAATGTTTTGTTAAGACGCTCAACTAACAGACTTTGCACACGAAAATTAAGTAGTCCCGGGTTAGTTTGGGTGGACAATAACACTAGAATTGTATACTACAAACCAACAAGAGATGTTTGTAAAACACATATGCCCCCTCAAGGGCCTACATTTGATGTAGGTCAAGGTCCAAAGTCAAGGTAACATGGTCAAAGGTCATGGTCAAATATAACAGGTCTTGGTAGGAGGTGTCCATGCGTGAAATATCAAGGCTGTATATGTAAAAGTAAAATGAAATAAAGGCCAGGTTAAAGTTTTTAAAAGTAGGCCAAATTCCAAGGTCAGGGTCATGATCAAATCTGAAAGGTCTTGGTTCCAGGTGTCCATGTGTGAAATATCAAGGCTGTAGGTGTAAAAGGACATGATATATGTGCCTGGTTTATTTTTTTTTAATGTAGGCCAAACTCCAAGGTCAAGGTTGCAATATTCAAGGTCCTGTCAAATGTGAAAGGTCTTGGTAGGAGGTGTCTATGTGTGAAATATCAAGGCTGTAGGTGTAATAGGACACAAGATAAAGGCCAGGTTAAAGATTTCTAAAAGTATGTAAAATTCCAAGGTCAAGGTCACACAGGCCAAGGTCTTGGTCAAATGTGAAAGGTCTTGGTAGGAGGTGTTCATGTGTAAAATATCTAGACTGTATAGGTAACAGTAAAGGAGATATAGGCCTGATCTAAGTTTTTTAAAAGTAGGTCAAACTCCAAGGTCAAGGTCCCAGGTCATGGTCAAAAGTGAAATGTCTTGGTTGGAAGTGACCATGTGTGAAATATCAAGGCTGTATGTGTAAAATGACATGAAATATAGACCAGGTTAATGTATTATAAAAACTAGGTCAAACACCAAGGTCAAGGTCACAAGGTCCAAGGTCCTGGTCAAATATGAAAGGTCTTGGTCGGAGGTGTCCATGTGTTAAATATCAAGGCAGTATGTGTAAAAGGACATGACATATCGGCTAGGTTAAAGTTTTTTAAAAGTCCACGGTCAAGGTCACAAGGTCCAAGGTAATGGTCAAATGTGAAAGGTCTTGGTAGGATGTGTCCATGTGTGAAATATCAAGGCTGTATGTGTAATAGCACATGAGATATAGGCCCAGTTTAATTTTTTTTAAATGTTGGTCAAACTCCAAGGTCAGTGTCACAAGGTCCAAGGTCATAGTCATATGTGAAAGGTCTTGGTCGGAGGTTTCCATGTGTCAAATATCAAGGCTGTATGTGTAAAAGGACATGAAATATCGGACAGGTTAAAGTTTTTTAAAAGTAGGTCAAACTCCGAGGTCAATGTCATAAGGTCCAAGGTCATGGTCAATTGTCAAAGGTTTTGGTAGGAGAAGTCCATGTGTGAAATATCAAGGCTGTATGTGTAATAGGTCATGAGATATATGCCCGGTTTAATCTTTTTTAAAGTAGGTCAAACTCAAAGGTCAAGGTCACAAGGTCCAATGTCATGGTCAAATGTGAACGATGTTGATAAGAGGTATCTATGTGTGAGATATCAAGTCTGTATGTGTAAAAGGACATGAGATATAGGCAAGGTTAAGAATTAAGTGTAAAAATCAACAAAGGGCAATAACTCCAAAAATTTGATCGGCAGAGTCATGGTTCTTGTGCACCGCACCTCTCCATAATGAAATCTATTTACCTGTAAAGTTTCATGATTCTACCTTACATACTTTTTGAGTTGTGCTCCGGACAAGAATCAAGTTATAAAATCAACAAAGGGCAATAACTTCAAAAATATTATCGACAGAGTTACAGTTCTTGTACACTGCACCTCTCCATAATGAGATCTATCCACCTGTAAAGTTTCATGATTCTACCTAACACACTTTTTGAGTTATGCTCCGGACAAGAATCAAGTTTGAAAATCAACAAAGGGCAATCACTCCAAAAATATGATCAGCAGAGTTACGGTTCTTGTGCACTGCACCTCTCCAAAATGAGATCTATCCACCTTTGAAGTTTCATTATTCTACCTTTAATACTGTTCGAGTTATCCTCCGGACAAGATTTGGTCTACGGACAGACCGACCGACCAACCGACCGACCGACCGACTGACACTTGCAAAACAATATACCCCCATTTTCTTCGAAAGGGGGCATAATAAAATAGTTTCAACATTCATCAAACCATTTATTATGGTTATACGAGCGAATCAATGTCCTTACTCGTTTATTCTCGAAAAAGAAAGTCTTTTTGTTAGGTATTTTCAACAACAAGTAGTAATGTGTTTTCTACAGTTATAGACTTTGATGTATACACTGATTTCTGTCAATACGCGCTTTGTTTTCTTTCCTACAGCGTAATGTAGTAAAGTGCCGAAGACTTACACATGGTCATGTTACTATGACAGTTTATCTATTATTATACGAGGGCTGTCCTAAAAGTTTCGGGACAAGTGCCATAACTTTTTTATTTATTAATATTTCCCATTAATTTTCGCACCACTGATAGCTGCAATATTATTCTATTGAATGATAGTCTCATTTTAATATCGGTACACAGATGCACGAGAAAGCGTCTCCATAGTAACGTCAGGTAGGCGTGAGCGGGGCACTTTGACGTCGCAGCGCAATAGGAATTATTACACACCATTTATGTATCGCAATTAACGCCTCTATACGTCTTTGACGTCGCAATAAATTATGGCGCGAACGTGTACGACGTTAACGACATCATTTCTCGTATTTACGGTGTAAACAAGTGACGTCTTTGAAAACAAAGGCGTGAATTAAGTGCGAAATGAACCCGGAACAGCGATATTAAGTGAAATTTTGCGTTTTGATGGGAAAAAGTAGATCACAGACACTTTCGATGATACAATCTACCTATGGAGCGGCGGCAATGTCAAGAACACGCATTTATGAGTGGTATAACACCTTCAAAGACGATCCTACACGCCAACCTACCGATCTTCCTAGGACAGGGCAGCCCAGTGTACTGTCAGGTAACGCACTCGAAATTGAAGCATTATTGAGATCTGACAAGAGATTAACTGTACGTGACATTGCTTTGAAAACTGGACTTGTATCCTCCCCCATTCAAAGGATCATTAGACAGGAGCTTGGTATGGTAAAAGTATGTGCCAGATGGGTCCCGCGTGTGTTGTCCAGCCAGCCAACAATCTCATTGCAGGTGCTCCGACGTGATTTGGCCAGGACTGTACAGAAGAAGAGACCGGAGAAGGATGGCAAATTCTACCTTCATCATGACAACGCCACTCCTCATACCTCATCCTTCACCAAGAGCGTACTTGCTGAGAAAAAAATCAGCACCGTTGGTCACCCCCATACTCCCCAGACCTCGCGCCCTGCGATTTCTGGCTCTTCCCTACTATCAAGCGTGATTTTCGGGGACGTCGCTTTGACGACGTCGATGATCTGCCAGCCGTTGTCAGGGAGAGCATTCGCAAAATACCGGCGGGAGACTTCAAAAACTGCTTCAAATCATTGGTAGAACGACACCACAAGTGCATCCAACACGGGGGAGAGTATTTCGAGAAGATTTGAGCATTACAGACTATTAAAAAGGTATGTCTTACGTTCTTCAGAGGCAGGTGCCCCGCTCACGCCTACCTGACGTTACTATGGAGACGCTTTCTCGTGCATCTTTGTACCGATATTAAAATGAGACTATCATGCAATAGAATAATATTGCAGCTATCAGTGATGCGAAAATTAATGGGAAATATTGATAAATAAAAAAAGTTATGGCACTTGTCCCGAAACTTTTAGGACAGCCCTCGTACAAGTGTAACAAATCGTCTAGAAATTGAACGCATGTGCAATCAAGGTTAGATGGCGATATTCTTGCGACAGTTAATCATAATTCTCTGTTTAGAAAACATTTTATATCTAGAAAGTACGGAATCCTGTTTCCGCCATCAATTTTTCTAGGAAAATTGAGTTTGTGAAATATAGAAATGTTGAAGTTTTGTGTGTGACAATTGTCAGAAGTTAGAGTGACTAACTTCCACTTTTCGACTTTTCACAAACTCAATTTTGGAAGAAAAGTGGAAGTTAGTGCGACTAACTTCCACTTTTCTATCAAAATGTTTACCTAAAAATGTAGAAAAGTTTAACTTTTTTCTGTGACAATTGTCAGAAGTAAGTGTGACTAACTTCAACTTTTCGACTTTTCACAACCTCAATTTTGATAGAAAAGTCGAAATAAGTGGGACTAACTTTCACTTTTCGACTTTTCACAAACTCAATTTTGGTAGAAAAGTGGAAGTTAGTGCGACTAACTTCAACTTTTCTATCAAAATAGTTACCTAGAAATGTAAAAAAAGTTGAAGTTTTTTTCTGTGACAATTCTCAGGAGTTAGTGTGACTAACTTCAACTTTTCGACTTTTCACAAACCCAATTTCGATAGAAAAGGCGAAATTAGTACGACTAACTTCCACTTATCTACCAAAATTTTGTGAAAAGTCGAAAAGTTGAAGTAAGTCACACTAATTTCTGACAATTGTCACAGATAAAACTTCAAGTTTTCTACATTTCTAGGTAAAATTTTGGTAGAAAAGTGGAAGTTAGTCCTACTTTTCGTGTTGTATGCAGGCAGAAAAGTGGATGGCCGAAACAGGATTCTATAAGAAAGACAAAATACCCGTTAACGCTTTTGTATTCATTAACACGGCTTGGAATCAGGGGCGATAACCAGTTGAAGCTCTAGCAATTGCCATCAGACAGAAACTGGTCCGGAACTAGACAAACAGGGTAGTCGGTAAATTAACGTTAGGAAATGCAGTTAGTGTTTTTGTATAAGATTTAAAACAGCGATTTACATGACGGTCAGTCAAAAAGAACATTTAGCAATGAATTAGATGATAATACGATGATTCTTTATCATAATAAATTATTTGTACTTTTAAAAGCCTGTTTTATTATGTAAAGGGACAGATGATGAAAGGACCATAATGCTTTCTGTTTCTTACTCACCGCAGCGTGGAACCAGTTCGCCTTAGTTTGTACAAATGTGTAGCATGATGTTCCATTTTGTATCCAGTTTGGAGGGCAGCCTTGGGCTTGAAAAATAATGATTCAGATTTAAATGATACCGAATTTTACATCAACTGCAGTAGTTATGTTTCATTATACAATTGACACTCATTATCTAAACATCGGATGGGTCGAATTTCTGCTTCAGTCGAAGTAAAAATGTGCTCCCGTCCTTAACAACAGATGTCAAAATTTTTCAAATGAAATGTTTCTGAAATGAATATAGCTATTGAAATGCATGTATAGTGGGAAGGGGATGGCAATTGTACGTAAAGAGCAATTCATTTCTTTTTCCTACTATATTACAATTATAAATATAATTCATGTGTAACTAAAAGGTCAAATGTCATTCACATTTAAAACTTAAAAAGTCGGATGAATCGAACTTTGCATCTGTTGAGGTATTTTGACATCCACTGGCTTCGACATAGCGAGTGTCGACTGTAATTAATTTAGAACATACAATAAGCGCCTGTTTCGTACCAAAAGGATTCATTAAAATAGAGCAATGTTTTAATACAACTTTATTCTAAGACTCTCACGTATACAATGTACATGCTATCTGTGATATTTGTAATTTGATGGCTCATGCAAAAATTCCCATGCTAATATGACCTTTAATTATTATTTGACCTTTCCATTATAAACAATGACGGTACTAAACAGCGCCCCAGCACGGGACAAGATATTCCGGTCACATATACCAATGATAGAGTAATTTAACAGGGAACGATTTTACTCAGTGACGTAAGTTCGGACAAACAAATAGTATTTCGTGGGTGTTGTTACAAAATCTCGTAACTACGGCTTGAGTCAAGCCGTAGGTGCGAGATTTTATAACAACACCGACGGCTTATCGAAACAACCAATAACCAAGTCTATTAATAGCACAAAATTCTTTCCTTTCGGATTGTATCGAAAGAAATCGAACCAAGTTTCTTCCTCTATTTGAACACACAGGTAGATAGGAAGTACCTTGAGATGGTGCAGGTTGTTATTAGTGACCGGTGCCAAAAATTGATAGAAACAAGAGCTGTCACTGTAAGATGACAATGCCCCCGACACCGCTTTGATCGTCATAAGGTCAAGGTCATCCAGGGGTCAAGGTCACCAAAGTATGTGCCTACAGAAAGGTAATGTACCAAGGAATGTTGTGGTAAAGTATGAAGCGAATATGTTAAGTAATAAGGAAGTTATGGTCAATGTTAAAGTTTTTGGACGGAATGACGGACGGACATACAGACGGACAGACAGACGGACGGACGGACGGACAAGTCAAATTTATGATGCCTCCCTATCGGGGGCATAAAAAAGTTATCATATCGATAGCGTTGAATTTCAGGAGTTAGAGTAGGGGTACGTGTAAAGAATAGTAGACTACACGAAAATTGTCCCTCGATGAAAAAATAATTTATTCGATCATATTTCAAATGCATCAAAATTACATGAATTATAGAAATAGAGAGGAGGCTTAATCCGCTAACCCAACATTTCTTTGGGTCTGACATATAGTTTGCTTGCTTGCAGACTGTAGGCCATGGTCGTGGTTAAAACTTTGTTCTATCTATAAATAATTTTCAGTTGTGGTTTAATCTATATTCTTGTTTCACAATATTGTTCACGATCACGTAAACATGTAGTAAAGCTAGCGTAGGGGTCATTGTTATGATAAGGTTTGACGAGTTATCAACGATTATGTAATTGTTTCGTAACTCTCTGATAGATATGAAGGGATTGACGCTTACGATTATAAATTATTCAAGTGTTACTCAATCCCAACATAATGGCGCCTTTTGACACCTCTCATGGAAATCGTCGTGAAAAAATGAGAAGAAATCTGGCAACAAGCACATTTTTATTTCCAACAATGTTTTCTATCAAGAAAGACAACACAATAAAACTTCTTTCACCCGAAATTATCGTCAGCAACATCTTTTAACTTGGACCAGTCTAAAATTTTGACATCTGGTAATAGGTTAATATGTTTTTTTTCAATATAAAGCTGTCGCTCCTCATTTCAACATCGCATAAGTCGAATATCTGCCTAAGTCATCTGGTCCCCTCCTCAGCAACGGAAAATAACGCAAGTTTTTCTTGTTTTACTTTTCTTCAGCAAAATAACACATTTTCTTGACGCAGTTTAATTAGCACATTCTTAAGCTCGAAACCCATTCACACGTGTCGGTATGCGTCAAAATTGGTTAAATAGGTATTATGCACGTGCTGCAGTAACAACGCCGAGCACTAACCAGTTAATCGGTTCAAAGGGAACATACAGTCATAGCCAAAAAGAAAATACAGAAACAGTTCATCGATCGGAAGTTTGCGATGCTTTAAACAATGCCGATGCGTTCAACTAGCGAACCTAAAGCGAACGTAATCATGCTATTGGAATGCTGCCGGCAGGGATGACGTCACGGGCTAGTGCACACGTGATGGGATGTCATCACACGACTATTGACCGGCTTAGAGAGTCTTTCCAACAAACTGGGACTGCGTTAGACCGCCGGGGAAGAGGTGTACAAAGGGACACAACTTCAGCTCAATACAGGTAAGCATTTAACCCATTACTGCACAGTGACGCCTTTGGACTCCTTCAAAAGAAAAGGCTTTGGAAAACGTCGTGGAAAATGAAGAAATTGCTTGCGACAAGCAATTTCTTCATTTTCCACAATGTTTTCTATCCTTAAAATGGACAGATTTTTAAAATTTCATCAAGTTGAAATTGTCGTCTGCAACATCTTTGAATTTGGACCAGTCCAAAATTTGTCGTCTGGTAAAGGATTAATCTGGAAAACAGCTTTGCAGCAAGGGTGAAGAGCCATGTTGCAGGCCCGAATCCAATAAGTGATCAATTCCATGCACTTTAGAGGGTAGTAACCCCCTACGTGCTTGCTACTCTTGATTGATTTAAGATAGCTAATCGATTCTTTTACCAGAACGGAATGGGTTGATATTATTTCGAGTTTTGGTTGTATAGTAAGGAAAGGCAAGCCGATAAAAAACAAGATGAAATGGTGGTACGGCGCCAAATTGATTGACCAAAATGTGTCCTATCGATCAGGTCGGATATAAAATAAGCCCAAAACATTTTTATGCAGTAAGAATATTTGAGTTGTTTTTTCATCGATGTTTCTTTTTGAAAAACTCCCTACACTTACACGTTTGAGGTATCCCATGTTTTCAACCGGCAACATGACGAACTCTTGTGGTCCAGAAATCGACGCATTTAGCCCGAATGAAAACATAGAAAAAAAAAACAGTGTTGAGATAAACAAAGAACTATGTTGAATGAAATAGACGGAACAGCCACCCTATAGCCCGAGCTATCGTCAATCGAAGTCGGCCAGAATGTAGTAATGAACAGTCGCGGAACTGTTCGTTACTCCATGTCCTTGTACAATTTATACCTCCAGTGATAAAGCTCCAATATCATACCATATTGTACGGCGCTTGCAGAACATTATACGTCGTAGTGACGGACGTCAGTGGTGCGTTATTTCTGAGGTTCAGTATACAAGGGGTGATCCAAAAAATTGTAAAATTGAACCATATCTTCCCTATTACTAGCTTCATCAGGTTATTACTTGGTAATATTGTACGCGGCATAGAAATGAAAATGTTTGCAAAACGAGCTCTAGAGGCCTTCAACTGCATTACCATAGTAACGCATGCATGCATAGGCGGGGGAGCATCAAAATATATATTTCTGTACAGACAATTATTTTATGTCAAATGACGTTAGGGGCCAACGCAAAAATTTTACTCTTTCCCTGTTAAATATTGATTTCGGACGCGTCTCTCACCGCTGAATTAATTCGAAGAAATTTCCAAGAATCGATACACTGTACACAAATACAGGCATAACTTGTGACTTATTTGATGGATTCCTTCCAAACTTTCAGCACATACAGACAATTTAAGCATCTATATATGTGACGAAAATTTCAAAATTATATGAAAGGACAATATTTTTTCTGTATTATTTAACTCACAAATTGTTACAATCTAGTAGAACAACGGAAAAAATGGGTGAGCAAACCTCGACTGAATGTTTCCGTTTAAAGTATAATGATTTGATGGAACAATTTGTTGAATTGTCAACTAAACAATTTCAAACTACCTCGAAGCCTTTTTCCAGCATTTTCCATGTCATTCATGGTGATATTTACAACTAATAGGCATAAATAGCAAATGCATGTTCTAATGGCAGCCATGTTGTCTTTTATTTGGAAAATTGCCCATAAAAATACTGAAAGCTTACCGATTGTAACACAAATTCCACTGATTCATTTGTCAAATGCTAGTACATTGATTACCAAAACGGTGTTAAGAAAAAAAAATTCGTGAAGACCACTAAGCTGTGAAAAATATTCATATATTTCACCCCCATAAATTTGTCGAGTGAACTCGCCTATGGCAGGGACACCCTATAGTCAAGTCAACTCGCCTATGGCGGGGAAAGAGTTTTTAAATAATCTAAGCTAATTCAATTGAAAAAATACCCTGTTTCAACTTTTGTCAAGGTTTGATAATCATGTAAAAATTGTCCACACATATACTGATGGTTAACGTGAAATATAAAGACAAAATAAAACCGGTATAATGTTGTTTTTGGAATTTCTATCTGAATGGTACGCATTTCCAAGAAAGGAAAAAGTCATGATTTTTTTAAATAAATATATATCTTTTTCAAATGTTTTGTTTACATTTGTCGGCTATTTTAGTTTACCTGCGTCCAAATCAAGATGTAAAATACTTTTTCGGCCATTTTCCGTCATCTGTGCCTGTGTCTGTTTGTTGACATTTTCTCAAAAATAAATTTTCTTTTAATCTAATTTGTACATCTTTATAAAACTCGGTAGAAATTATCCTTGGGTAAAAGCGATACATCACTGTTTCTTAGAATTTCTTTCTGTCTAAAACTTTGGTTGTGGTGGCGGCATTAAAGGGTCAACATGGTATATTATAAAAACACAATCTTTTTGTAAAATTTTAGAGGGCCATGAGATTTCAAATTGTGTATAAAGTTAGCTATGGGATTTTTCTTAGGGTCACATTTAGTCTTGTCCTAAGCGTACCCTTTTTAAACAAAATTTTATATAAAAAATCTTCTTTGAACAATTTAGTCAACCATAAATCATGAAAATTGGCAACAAAGGTTCTTTACGGATCGTTTAAAAACATGAAAAAGCAAATCAGAAAAAAGTATGAAAAAGCAAATCAGAAAAAAGTACCAAATTCTCTGATGGTATTTGTTTATCATGTAAAAGTGATTTGTTGTTGTCATGCACCAGAAATAGATAATCCAGTGCACAAGTGACTATTAAGGGCTATTGGTGGCTAAACCTCTTGTTAACCATAAGACATCATAGAAATGCGAATAAACTGTGTATCGATACAGGTTAAGCTATGGTTAGAAAAATACTTTTCAGAAATTAATTTAATTACACCCTGTTGTACCCCAGAAGAGAAAAGTTTTGAAATAAACGAGTACTTCTTTAATTGTGTAATTGAAAAGATGAAAACGATGTAACTATTTTTTATTGAATCATGTGTATCCTTCCACAATTCGTAAGTTTATTACTCTCTTAGAGCTAAAACATTACTTTATTTTAAACTTGAAAAGGCAATATTGGGTGCTATACCTTAAAGGTTCTTGAAGCCTTTTCCATTTTATAACATAAGACTTGAACGTTTTTGCATGTCGCAGGGTCACTAATGATGGTGCATAGGCGATGTGATTAAATAGTAAAGAAAAATGGCAATATGTACATGAATGCCTATATGTTCGCTTCATTCTATGTAATTTTGTAAAAGTAATATTTATATCTAATCTATAAATATTTCAATAGCTGTTTTGAACGTGAATATTGCTTTATGGTTGCACTATATGCTACAGTTGATTTTACTGAATCAAAAAATCCTTTAGGGCCAAAATCAAATTTTGATTTAATACAAGTTTTGGATCAAAATATCACCTTCCCCAATAATATGTATCAAATACGATAATTACCGGATTTAGATTTCCATGTAATTTAGCTCAAAGTAAGAAGAAACATGTAGCATGTTTTTGTGATAATATGGTATCTTGACAAAGGCTCCAACAGACTTTACTTTGGAATTCACTTTCGCTAATTTTACAGAGAAAAAAAAATATGTATTTTTAATGATTATTTCTAAAAAAAACCCTATTAATTATTTCCTCAAATACTTTTCTGGTGTAAATGTAATGCCGTTGGTGTCTTAGAGAAAAGTCACTCGAAATATTAAGTATAATAAATAAAACTAAGGTTTTGGGACACACGAAAATGGGGACATGTTTCATGTCAAAGTGGAGTAAAGTCAATGTGGCGTTTCTGTTTTTAGTTTCGATTATGTAATATACTAATTACAATTCCATCGCTTGTTTATGGTCCCTTATCACTATGCACAGTTTAAAGAAAATTCGGACGTAGGGAGTTTTGAAACACCCCCTTTGTTGACACAAACAATTTGATGTGCAACATTGAACATGGATCTAGTTGTTATGAGCACCGATTTCGTAGTTTGAAGCGGTACAAAATTGGTTCAGTGAGTCTATAGTTTCGTCGTTTAGGGAAGGAAAACACAACGTAGAAAAAGTACTCGAATGATAAGAAGAAAACGTTATAACCATTTACTTCTTTTCATTGGGTTTTCCTTAATTGAAACAAATCTGCAGGGTCGCTTTTACAAGTTACAAGGGCTTGTTTTCGAAAAGATTAATCCTCTATAGGCTCCGATAAATGACCCGGAAGAGCTGCTCTAGCTTATAGCTAGAGATGATCTGCCACGTCATTTATCGTGAGCTATACCTCACATTGATTATATGTTTATAAGAAAACCTGACTTACCCGTGAACGACAGCTCTAATGTCACGATCAAGATCAGCGCACTAATAATCTTACACGACTTCATGCTTGTAAAAGAAGAAACTGTTCTTATCTCTTTCTTTAGTTCTTTATCAGGTCCAGACCTTTCTACATTAGCCCATTACCACATAGTGACTCCTTTTGACTCCCCACCAAAAATGGCTTTGGAAAAGATCGTTGAAAATGAAGAAATTGTTTGTGACAAGCAATTTCTTCATTTTCCAAAATGTTTTCCATGTAAAAAGAAAAAAATGTAAAATTTCAATCACTTGAAATTACCGTCTACATCATCTTTGAATTTGGACTAGTCTGAAATTTTGTTGTTTGGTTATGGTATAAACCTTTAATCAACTTACCAAAATGTAAAAGGTTGCTTAGTAAATTAGATTGACGGTGAATATTCTAGTTCAGACTTCATTCAGAGACAAGAAGAAAAGTCAGGTCAACTGAATTAATTGGATAAGGTATACGACATAATTAAGTGAAGGAATTGAAATAACAAGTTCCGATTTCTCTACCATTACACATTCAAAAAAGGATTCACACGCAAAAATTGACAGTGACATAGTTTTGTGTTTACTGTTTCTAAACCAATAAACTCTTCTCATTTGTACAGTTTATAATGTGCACGTGATAAATGAACAGGTTGATTGGTTGTAAACGATAAACACAAAACTACGTCACTGTCAATGTTTGTTTGTGGATTTATAGGGTTCGGTTTTCTCGTGTAAACAAATACGTCATCGTCACGCCTCACTAGTCTAAAAATAGATTGGGAATCCCTTATCGTACAAATATGGCTGTGAATCTCGCTAAGTTTTTCCACGTTCAACTTGCCGAAGATAACATTCTAAGAGCTGGATTGCCGTGATCATTTGTTGAGAAACATTCTAATTCAGAGTTGAGAAGGTTGCTGCACTGTCGTGTACTTTTTAAGATCGGTATAGCGTTCCCAACCAGGATAATGTGATATTTACAAATCAAGCTATAAATAGAATGAACTCGGCATACAGGTATGAAAGACTTGTTGTATACGATTAAGATGTTATATTTTACACATATAGAGATAGACATTCTCTATAGCGCAGTAGATAGAACGCTGGCGCTGCGTCCTGTGTCTTTTAGGAAACGTGGGTTAAAGTCTCATAGAACGATGGGTGTATACATATTTTGTTTTACAAAGATATTTTGTTTTATCATTTAAAAGAAAAAAAAGATGAGAAGAAAGCATACTCTGTATGATTTTATATAAAGATGATTTCGGAAAATCCTATTGCCACAACATTTGTTTTGATACCCTATAAATGAATTTAATTTCCATTCTTGCCAATTTCTGTCTAGAAAAGTTTTAAAATTTGAGCAGTCTAAAGTTTTGCCGTTTGGCGACAGTAAGAGTTCCACACCTTTATTGCTTAATTTATGTTTTGTAACGTATTGCATTTTTATATTTTGCGAATAAAAAAAAGTTTAATCCATTCCCACATAATAAAGCTTTTTGACAGCCCGCAAAATAAAAGATCGTGTTTTTCATTTATTTATTTGTTTATGAAACTGCTTGTCATAAGCATGTTTTCATTTCACACACTGTTTTCTACATAGAAAAACATAAAAAAATGTCAAGCTCAAAAAAGATCTACTTGCAATAACAGCATTTTTAACTTTTGATCAGCCTATTTTTACGTTTGGCAATGGTTTATATTGGAAATAAAGAATATATTTAACAAATGTGAAAGGAACAAAATAAAAAAAGTGAAACGCAAAGAAAAATAAAAAAAAAATAATAAAAAAAAATACACGGCTATGTGTGGAATAGAACCCTCACTGATAAAAAAGAACTCTGCTCCTGCCATTAGTGCCATCTTACCATTAGACCATAGACACTTGTAACCTGCGTGTGGCATACTTACAATATAATCATTATTTTCATTGCGATAATTTAGTTTTGATCTATCTAACCTTTCATTATCAAATGGGTATGATTTTTATTTTTGGCGGGAATCTGATTATCATGGGACACCTATAACTATGAAATAAGCAGTTGACAAGTAATGCTTACATGTATACGGTCCTGCCTTGGCTTCGTCGTGCCTACTCGCTTACCCTTTCCAAAACGACAAAATGTCATGTTGGGCCAAATTGAAAAAGTCTGCAGATGACAAAACGGATGTGAATACTTTTAGTGTTTTATCTCAGAGAAAATATTGAGGCAAAAGAAGAATGATCATCAATATCCAAAGAAGTTATTAACACCCATTTTGTCTGCTGTGCAGGCCTTTTCAATTCAATTTGGTCGATCATCATTTTCTTCTTTTGCCTCAATATTTACCCAAGAATTTTCTGTTGGGAACGTCAAAACCGGTCTTGTTTGGGAAAGGGTTTATATAGAAAAAAAAATAGAATTTGTCGCTGAATGTGATTTGATACCCCACAGGCTTTCACTACAACAGATAGGCAATAACTCACAAAATAAGCAAGGTAGAGTTATGCTCCTTGTACGTTGCACTTCTCCTTGGTGAGATCTATCTACCCGAGAAGTTTCCTGACCATTGCTACCTAACTTTCTGACTTTGCGATGTTTTTTTCTAGTTAAGCTGCTGAGGAATCTCAAGAAAGAAAAACAACGAAAAAAAAAAAAAAACGTTTGTTATTTCTGGTCTGTCTCCGTATCTGGAAGCAATGTTGCATGTTGCATTATGCGCAATGTTTCGTAGTTTTAGTTCCCGCCTGCATTATCTATGATCGACTAATATCTCGCTTGAAAATAATAATTCTTTGCTAACACTGTTACGAAAAAAATGTCCGATTCATGACCGATAAACAAAATATAAGACTGCTACCCGGCAAACGTTGTTGGGGGTATTCCTATCATGAATCTATTTTTAGCACACGAAAGCGCGAAAACTGTTCGCTATTAAATCAATATACAGTTGACGCCACATCGTATGGCACAATGTTTATATTTTGTTCAAATGTAATTGAAAAAAAACGCGCCATACAATGTAGCGCCAACTGTAGTTGCGGTTGTTTTGCTTTATTTTTATGAAGGACTATTACTTTTACCTGCATTTAATAAAAGCAAAACAACGGTAACTGTTCTCGTTTAATTTTGAATCTATTATACCTCTTATAGTCCACCAAAATAAACCCGGAACAAATTAATTTTCGTGGGTTGAGTCTGTAAGTTGAGCACACAGAGTGCCGAAGCGGGGGCCATTACATTTACGCAGATGTCCGGTAAAATTTTACCAAAAATATTTGTATCGATTCTCGTTTAACTTTTAATGTATAAAACTCATACAAAGGAAAGAGCTACGCAGAAATATAGCAATGACATATTAGATCTAGAATTGATTGTATTCTGATGTTTTGCCACGCTTTGATGTATGCGGCTATATCGATTTGCTCTCTTCGGAACTCCACTAAATTTGGTTAATATTTTCAAGTTAACCCATTACCAGACAACAAAATTTTGGACTGTTCCGAATTCAAAGATGATGCCGGCGATAATTTCAAGTGAATGGAATTCAACCTTTTTTGGTCAATTTGGGTAGAAAACCATGTGGAAAAATAAAGAAATTGCTTGTCACAAGCAATTTCTTCATTTTCCACAATGTTTTCCGTAGCAATTATCTTGTAGGGAGTCAAAAAAAAGTCATTGTGTGTTAATGGGTTAAGAATTATATTCCTTTATTTGCTTGACGGAAAAGATAATACCGTGGTAGATAAATATGAGAACCACTGCTTATATATATATATATATATATGAATAAAAGGATCTTAAAATTGACAATAGTTTTATATGTTTTTTATAATTTCTTGACCCAGTTTTCTGGACTTTTTCTATCCGTTGTAGGTACAATATGTGAGTGTTGTATCCTGATCATTAGAAATGTAAGTGGTTATTTGGTGCAGTATATAATAGAGAAATGAATTGTCTTTTTTGGGGGACAAGGATTTCCTCTGTTATTCTGCATCAGGTGCCATTTGCTAGGCGATGTTGCCGTATTCTATGGTCATGGAGTTAGTGTTTATCATAGTTAGTCCTGTACGCATTTCTATCCTATATACTATTTACACCCTAACAGGACATGCATACTTATACGGTATCCTATAAATAGTAAGTCTGCTATTAATTGCTCATTGTTATCTCCCATTAATTATAGATCATGCAATTCCGTATCTTGTAGATCTAGCGGCTTTCTCAGAACGCATAAATGGGTGAATGTATCACAAACGAATAGAGATATAGACCGTAATGGCTTCTATCCGTTGTAGATACAATATGTGAGTGTTGTATCCTGACCATTAGAAATGTAAGTGGTAATTTGATGTAGTATATAATAGAGAAATGAATTGTCTTTTTTTGGGGACATGGATTTCCTCTGTTATTCTGCATCAGGTGCCATTTGCTAGGCGATGTTGGCGTATTCTATGGTCATAGAGTTAGTGTTTGTCATAGTTAGTCCTGTACGCATTTCTATCCTACATATATATATACTATAAATAACAAATAACGCAATTCTGAATCTTACAGATCCAGCAACTTTCTCGAACGCTCACAAATAATTGAATGTGTCACAATGATAGATGATAGACCATATAAATATGGCGCCTATCAGTTGTAGATACAAACTGAGAGTTGTATGTAAATATCCTAACCCGTAGATATGTTATCCATAAAATTACATTATATATAATGGACAAATGAAATTTCCTCTATTGAGGATCGGATTTTGTCTATTAGCTGATGTGTATGATGTGGATAGCTAGGCGTCGTGTCGTAATCTCGGGTTATGGAGTCAGTGCTTGTTGTGGTTAGTTCTGTACCTATCTCTTTCATATATAATATCTAATTTATACAGAACATGCATACCTTACAGGTAAACCTGTAAGCTATCCCACACTTAGAAAGTTTGCTGTTGAATTGCTTCAATTATCTCCCTTTAATACTATAAATAACAAATAACGCAATTCTGAATCTTACAGATCCAGCAACTTTCTCGAACGCTCAAAAATGATTGAATGTGTCACAATGATAGATAATAGACCATATAAATATGGACCTGTGTATCATGGAAGAACTGTGTATCATTGGAAGACATGTGTCTCATTGAAAGACCTGTCTATCTATTGAAGACCTGTGTACCATTGGAAGAACTGTGTATCATTGGAAGACCTTTGTATCATTGGAAGATCTGTGCATCATTGGAAGACCTGTGTATCATTGGAATTCCTGTGTATCATTGGAAGACCTGTGTATCATTGGAAGACCTGTGTATCATTGGAAGACCTGTGTACCATTGGAAGACATGTGTATCCTTGGAAAAACTGTGTACCATTGGAAGACCTGTGTATCATTGGAAGATCTGTGTATCATTGGAAGAATTGTGTACCATTGGAAGACCTGTGTATCATTGGAAGACATGTGTATCATTGGAAGACCTGTGTCCCATTGGAAGAACTGTGAATCATTGGAAGACCTGTGTTTCATTGGAAGACCTGTGTATCATTGGAAGACATGTGTATCATTGGAAGGACTGTGTGTCATTGGAAGACCTGTTAACCATTGGAAGACCTGTGTATCATTGGAAGACCTGTGTATCATTGGAAGACCTGTTTATCATTGGGAGAACTGTATATCATTGGAAGAACTGTGTTTCATTGGAAGACCTGTGTATCGTTGGAAGACCTGTGTATCATTGGAAGACTTGTGTTTCATTGGAAGACCTGTGTACCATTGAAAGACCTGTGTATCATTGGAAGACCTTTGTATCATTGGAAGACCTGTGTATCATTGGAAGACCTGTGTATCATTGGAAGACCTGCGTATCATCGGAAGATCTGTGTACCATTTGCAGAACTGTGTATCATTGGAAGGACTATGTATCATTGGAAGAACTGTGTAACATTACAAGAACTGTGTACCATTGGAAGACATGTGTACCATTAGAAGACCTGTGTATCCTTGGAAGACCTGTGTACCATTTGAAGACCTGTGTACCATTTGAAGACCTGTGTACCATTATAAGAACTTTGTATCATTGGAAGACCTGTGTATCATTGGAAGACTTGTGTATCATTGGAAGAACTGTGTACCATTGGAAGACCTGTGTATCATTGGAAGACCTGTGTATCATTGGAAGACCTGTGTATCACTGGAGGACCCTGTGTACCATTGGAAGAACTGTGTATCATTGGAAGACCTGTGTACCATTAGAAGAACTTTGTATCATTTGAAGACCTGTGTACCATTGGAAGACCTGTGTATCATTGAAAGAACTGTGTATCATTGGAAGACCTGTGTATCATTGGAAGACATGTGTATCATTGGAAGACCTGTTTATCAAGGGAAGACCTGTGTACCATTGGAAGACCTGTGTATCATTGGAAGAACTGTGTACAATTGGAAGAACTGTGTATCATTGGAATACCTGTGTATCATTGGAAGAACTGTGTATCATTGGAAGACCTGTGTATCGTTGGAATACCTGTGTACCATTGGAAGACCTGTGTACCATTGGAAGACCTGTGTATCATTGGAAGAACTGTGTACAATTGGAAGAACTGTGTATCATCGGAATACCTGTGTATCATTGGAAGACCTGTGTATCATTGGAAGACCTGTGTATCATTGGAAGAACTGTGTACCATTGGAAGAACTCGTTCGAAAAAAAGCTGGTTCTATAGTTTGAAATCAGCTAAAGTAACGGCGTCTTCGAACGTACTTGACGATGCAAAAAGAGAAATCAATGGTTATAATATATTATATCGCCGGTGGGTGGTCAAAACCTCGTAACTCCATTTTTGTCAAGCTGTAGTTACGAGGTTTTGACTCCCCACCAACGATATATGTATGTACGTACGGACGTACGAAGCAGATATTACCAAAATACATCTACCTTCATCGGCGAATAAACTGTTGTTTACAGACAGGTTGACAGCGTAGATATTCACATTTTATTGTTTATTTTTCCAAGAACTATGGTCGTCAAAATTATGAGCTTGTGGCAATACAGAAACACAGCAACGAAAAGTCGCTTTATTCGTTTTTATTGACAATTACAAGACACAATTTCAGCAAATTAGTGGTCCACCGGAACTGAAAGGAAAATAAAACAAATATTAACTCACTCGAAAAGAAACCCTGATTTTTCATGTCCAAGAAATCTACGGTCTCGATGAGGATTTCCTACTTTATCTGCTTTAGGTGCACTTAAAGTACTATCATGCCATGGTTCTGCACTTCCGTTTTGAATCAGCAGCAACGTTCAAATAAGAAGTCAAAATGTTGATTTTGGAAAGGAGTAAATGAATGGGGTAAATATTCTTTACATAGCCTATATTTAGGCAGAGACTAACCCTGAAACATGTTAGTCTCAAGCACTGTACAATATTTCGTCGCTTTTCTGCGAAAACCTCGTATCTGCAGCTTGTTTTAAGCTGCAGATACGTGGTTTTTGCAGAAAAGCAGCGATTTTTTTTTCAGATTCCAGCTCAATTTTCATTTGGACATGCGCAGTGATATATTAAACAAAACAGTGTCAATATAAATAACAGGATCTAACCTTTCCTAAACGGTCAAACTCCTGAAAAAGCCAAGTAAGAAGGAGATGCAAATAACAGAGTAAGTATTACTACTGCATTGATTAGGTTATTTATCCTCGGTTGCCGGTTGCCCATATGACAATCTGAATGAATCCAGATAACATAATTTCATAATGTTACATCTGAAGATCGCGCATTAGGGGTCATCTTCTGTGACCTGGGAATTTCCATTTTTTCTATTTTTACACCAACCAATCAAAACACTCGTTGCAAACGCAGGTCTGTTGTCCCTGACAACAACACCAAAATGGCTGCGGTAGACACGCGCTTGACACCGAGCAAAGAGCAAAGTCCGTTAGTTTTGAGAGAAAGATATGGCATTTATTAATGAAGTGGATAGGTTTCGGTATATTTTTGGCACTGTACTAAGTGACAGTTTTGTGCGATCATTGTGCTAACCCGAAGTAGAGCGGTGTGTAATTTTGAACATGAATAAACTACATATGAAGATTAATTTTGGTATACGACGTCAGTAGTCGTCAGATTAGCTCAGTTGGTAGGGCTGCCGACTTGAAAACCGAAGATCGAAGGATCGAACCTCGCGCTGACTTTATCTTTTTGTCCCACTATTTTTTTATCATCTTTATTACATTTTTCCATACCAAATTATTCTAGAAATTGCAAAAACGAAAGAAAAACACAATTACCAAATATGTTTTTATAACCGTGATTTCTAGAAACTTTTAGTTTAAAAAAATTAAAATACAGAAGAGGAAAAAAATATGAAGCCAAGGTGGTAGTCGATCCCTGGTCATCAGGTTCATGGGTCGAACGCCCTACCGACTGAGCTATTTGGGAATCTATCATATACTGAATCAAATTGCCTATATAAAGTTTATCATGGGTGAGTTGTTAAAACCTCGTAACTACAGCTTGAAAAAGCTTGAGTTACGAGGTTTTGACTCCCACCGACGTTATACGTTTATAAGTTAACATCGCTTTGTTTCGGGGCGTGATTATCGTGTTGAACTGTTGCTGCCATGCAGAAGACTATCTGCTTCATAAATGCCATGTCTTTGCTCTCAAAATTAATGGACTTTGGTCTTTGTCTTTGTAGTGAAATCACCACACTGGAGGCGTCCATGGATACTAGTTATCGTTAGAAACGGAAGTGTAGTGTGCACGGTAGTGCGCATGCCCGTGCGCATGCGAAAAATCTTTCAACTTTTCCAAAGTAAAATCTGATTGGACCAAAGAAAGGTCACAGAAGATGACCCTCAACGGGTCGTCGTTAGATCCTACTGAAAGATAGGATCTATATTTCAATTAGATTGCCCATATGACCGAGTAGTAGACTGGGCGTGCCCAGGAAGGAAATCCCTTCTTTTGACCTGTTTCCAGCTTTGAATGGTGGAGGAAGAACCCAAGTGAGCACCTGGGTAGAACCACCGACGTTCCGCAAGCCGGCTGGATAGCTTCCTCACATGAAAGTTCATACGTCCCTGGCGGGATTCGAACCAACAGAGGTGAGGGGCAAGTGATCCTGAGTCAGCGACTCTAACCACTCGGTAACGGACGCCCCTAAGTGTTACTAACAATGTGGATTTTGTATTTAAAAGCATTTACCCATTACCAAACGACACAATTTTTGGGTGGTTCGAATTGAAAGATTCTGCAGACGACAAATTCAAGTGAAAGGAATGTTTAAGTTTTAGGTCTTTTTGGATGGAAAACATATTAGGGAAATAAAAAAAAATGCTTGTCACAAGCAATTTCTTCATTTTCCACGATGTTTACCATGGTCATTATTTTCCGGTAAGTCAAAAAGAGCCATTGTATGGCAATGGGTTAACAATATAAAGAGAAAAGGGGACTATGCTGGTTTAAAGCATTTTTTTTTCAAAAGACCTGTTAATCAATGATGCCATAAACAGGCAATGTTTAAGAAAGGTTTAACCGTTTCCCAAACAATACCTGGTTTTGACGTCCTTAATAGATATGGTTTGGGAAAATATTGAAACAAAAGAAGAAACTGCTGATAACCAGCAGTTTCTTCTTTTGTCTCGATATTTTCTGTACAATATTTTACACAAATCTTATATTTAATAACATCCATTTTGTCATTTGTGGCAGTTTTTGAAGTGGATCCCCCTAAAATTTTGTCCTTTTTGGAAAGGTTTAATCTTGGTTATGCTGATCTATGAAAATCCCAATCTTTTTGGCTGGCAGAATAGAACAACCAGCATGTAAATGCGTACAGTCTGGCCTTGTTCTACACTGCCTGTTTCTTTATCCCTCTCACAAACAACACTTGGTTTTGACGCCCCGAAGAAATTAGGCTTTAGAAAAGTTTGAGACAAAAGAAGAAAATGCTGATCATCAGCATTTTCTCCTTTTTGCCTCAATATTTTTGTGCTTTAGTGTACACAAATTTCATCGTTTTGACATTAAATTAGTTGTCATCTGCAGCTTTTGAATTGCACCACCCTTTAATTTCGATGTTTGGTAAAGTGTTAAATCTAGCGTCAAAGGGGTAGATCTTGGAATCCTCCATATTGATCCATTCCTACACATATTGGCTATTTTAGCTCCCCAAAAGAAAATGGATAAGGAAAGAATTGTATGAAGTAAAATTGCTCTCATTTCTTATAATATTTTCTACTCGAAAAGGCAAATAAATTTTTATTTTCATTCACTTGAGACTGTCGTCTGCTACACCGTTCAATTTGGACCAGTCTAAAGTGTTGCCGTCTAATGATGAGTTAACTTACTGGTCTATTTCACAGATGAAGAAGTCTAACATATCACAAGGTTTATCATTCCAATGAAAGTCATCGTCGTCATCCTTTATTTCCACACAATCTTCATCTCTGGTCAAACAAGAATAAAATAGTATCGCTTTTCTTCTAAAACCTCGTAACTGCGACATTAATCAAACTGCAGTTACGAGTTTTTTTTAAGCAAATCGATATTAAGGTAGAATACTAGTAATGTGGCCATTTTAAGATTCACATTTAACCGGCGTCGTTACGTATCCGAAATTATTCGGGGGCAGTCGTAAACATTCGGTGGTGGAAAGTTCCAACGCCGAATGTTTTCGACTAAACCCGAAAAAATTCCTACGTCGCGCCAATAAATTTGTATACGTACATGTATTTGTAGTTGAAAAATGATCGCTGAAGAGGTATCAATTTGTTACAATTAAGAAGAAAAGCAAATTTATCCTGCTCGGCAGAAACTTCATTTAGCTGTTGGCAGGATGTGTTCCCAAAATGTGCTAACGGGCTTAAAGTGACATTTCACTTTTATTTCGTTTTTTAAAAGTATGTCTTGATGCAAAGATTGTTTATTCTGATGTGTAGAAATGCTATCAGTTTTTTTTAAATTGTTATTTTAAAGTTGAGACAGAAATGACACATTCTATATAAATCCGAACTGTTGTCCACAACAATTTGTCCAATTTTAGCACAAAAATATATTTTTCTCGTAAACGGCTCAATATTTTGACTTGGGATTTTCAGAATTTCTATAAGAAAAGATGCTCTTGCAGATAGAATAAAAGTAGAATTTATGTAAAAAAAATATGTGAAATCTAAATTTAACTAATTTTGAAGAAAATCGTGGAGCATCAAAAGAACAGGTTATTGAAGATGACCCCGTACCGACGCTTTTCAGATGTTACTGTAACATAACACCGGCTTTTAATCAGATTGATGTACCTTGAACCTTCCCATGCGTTGTTCGGTTCTCCCGGGAAAAAATCTGTATACAAGGCCAGTTTACCAGCAGGATAGTTCCACACCCACTCATTCTCTACTTCAAGGTCATTAGCGCCCGTCCAGTAAACGATCGTGTCGGGATCTGATACGAGATACAATCCGTTATTTGATACCAAACACTTCGTGCAGCTTCGGGCGTCATTTGTGACAGCGGACATTGACGAGGTTATATATCAATATCCATCGACACCGATGATGGCCAGAGGGTATCCGTATTAAAGAATCGCCAATTCGTATTGTCAAGGAGACAACATAGAAAAAAGACATATGCATAGACACATAACTCTCCTCATAATTGTATGCTGTCATTTGCAAGACAGACAGCTGCGCAATTTCAAAAAAAGATAGACAATCATAATTTCAATTTGGCTACATTGTAAGGGTCAATTTCAAAAAGTGTGCACTTTTCTATGCATGCTACATGGAAAGGTTACTTTTGAGTTTTATGACTCGCCTTTTTTGTATACATAGTAATTGTTAGTCTTAGAATATTCATCCATAGTAAAATAGAGTACGTTTTCAGATAAAGTGAAATTGGTGCTCATAAGTCCAATATTATGCTGTAAATGGCATAACGATACATTCGACTGGTCAACGCGATGGGTGTAAAAATGCTCAGAAAATGCATGCAAGTTGGTACTCATGTAGTTCACATCGTCATCAGCATTTTCAGAGGTGTAGCCAATACAAACAGTACATAGCTTAGCAACGGGTGCAATGCGACACTTTCTCCATAGCAACTCTCGTATAATATTCATAAGAGTTTATTTTACTGAAGTCTTTCAATGTATTTTAATTTCTACAGCTTTATTATTAATATGGGCACGCGGTATGCAACTGTTGCTAAACAACACACTTTTACAATTAACCGAGCATATTTCTATGTCTGATGGGCATTTTAGTAAGACATTATACATAATTTTATTATAGACATTTGTATTGGTGACAATGTCTTCACTTTCTAGTAAGGATGGTAATGGGTACCATTTATGTACTTAGCAACGGTTGCTATGCAACACTGCCTCCATAGCAACTGTCACATAACATGCACACAAGTTTATTCTACTGAATACTTTTAATGTATTTCAATGTCTCTCAGTTTTACTCTTTATCACGGTGTATAATCACGTGACTCAGAATGTCCATTAATCTTCAATATCTTTTTAAAAACTTGACCAATTTGAATTCGGTTTTAACCAGTCTGTCCACATTCTGTGCTTCAAACCGAATCCAAATCGGTCCAGTAATTACAAAATTATTGAAGATTTTCTGAAAATATTGTATCACGTGATTATCCACCGTGTTTATGCCCACACCCCATTTGAGTAATTAAAATACACACATCACAGCAACTGTTGCTATGCAAAACATTTTTCTTGGAAACCAAGCGATATTTCTATGTCCGATGAGCATTTTAAGTAAACAATTGTAATATTTTAATTAAAGGCAGCTTTATTGATGATAAAGTCTTCACATTACATTGACTGGAACCTCAACTTACCGTCATTGACAAAAAATAGAATCGACGTTATCCGAAAATTCGATTTCATTGGACTACTGTCTTTGGTCGGATGAGTGACCTAGTACGCTATTGCTAGTACGTACGTGTGTAGAAAATGGCAAAACTACACTAGTGCCGCAGTAGATGACGTCATGGTGTTGTAGACAGTTCGATTTTGATAGTATTACTACAATATTTGATTCGACCACTAATATGAGCGAGAACCTATTTGTAAGAGAGTAATGAAAAACAGAAGGGGTTTGAATTAATGTATCCAACCCATCTTTAGCACCAAAGACCCAAATGCGTCATTTGAAAAATTCCAGTAGACTTAAATTCCTAAACTGTGTTACATTTCCATTCCAAATACAAGCGTTATGATTTTGAACGGTTTAGAATTTTGAATTAATGCATGCTTATTGAAATATTTGACAAAAATGTTAATAGTCACCTCCCTTACGTATGAATATAGTGTTATTTAATATTCATATATTTTTTCTTCTTGATTCATAATCTTGAAATCCGACACGGTGATTCAACTCATTTGAAGTGTATTTACAAGTGCGTGTAATATGGAGCATTTTGTATGGCTATAAAGGGGTGTTTTTTGTGGGTCTTAAGTAAGTAACACGAATGAATCGTAAGAGCGATTACCGAATATTGCATTTCAAAAAAGAGCGCTATCACCAGGGCATTTGGAATAAATGATTATGATCTCTTTTGTTTTTAATTCTTATTTACATATTGTCGGACCTGTAATGTAGAAATGACTTCTTCAGGAGTTTTCAAAGATTTCCAATATCGTGGCTGATGTTTAAAAAAGCCTTGTAACACACTCATAGAAAGAATAAATTGGGAATGGTTCTGAAACATAATCTGTTCTAGTATTATTAGAAAGCGATACTTGAATTTATCATTATGATGCCCTACAACAGTCTACTTTATTGTACAACAGCCGCCATAGACGGATTATTTATCCCGAGTAAGGGTTTGTCACCAAACAATGTGACATAAACAAAGTGCAATAACTCCAAAAATATGATCAGTGTTATGTTTCATGTGCACTGCACTCACAGAGATTTATCCACCAATGAACTTTTATGATTTTACCTAGTATACGGACAAGATCATTTTACAAGAAGCCCAATTTTCGTAACATTGTATGATATTTGAAACGATCGGGCATATGATAATAAGGAATTCATATATGAAGTTTCATCAATTTTTGCTGATAATAGTTATGGAGAAATCTTGGCAGACAGACGTTCGAATCGGCGGCTATAAGCTCGCATTTGGGTAGCAAATAATACTGAAATGAAACAGGAGTGAAGAAATTCCTGATTGAACATTATTTTGCCAGTCATTAATTTTAACACAAAAATACATGTACTAGGTAACAATATAGCTATAAAACCATTATAGCTTGAATGACATGACATCGGCACAACCTGCTAGTACGGACGATGAGACCTCGATCATTTTTAGCTCACCTGAGCACAAAGTGCTCAAGGTGAGGTATTGTGATCGGTCGTTGTCCGTCGTCCGTCCGTCCGTCCGTCCGTCCGGCCGGCCGTCCGTCCACAATTTCTTTAAAGATATTCTTCTCCCAAACCAGTAGACCAATTTTCTTGAAACTTGGCAGGAATGATTCTTGGGTGAAGGGCTTTCAAAGTTGTTAAAAGAATTAGATTCCATCAAAGACTCTGGCTGCCGCGGCATGAGAAAAGGGGAAAATAGCCAACTCTTTTAAAAATCCTCTTCTGCCTAACCAGTGCGCCAATATTCTTGAAACTTCACACGAATGATCCTTGAGTGAAGGGCTTTCAAAGTTGTTAAAAGAATTTGATTCTTTCAAAGACTCTGGCTGCCGTGGCATGAGAAAAGCGGAAAATAGCCAAATCTTTTAAAATTCTTCTTCTGCCTAACCAGTCAGCCAATATTCTTGAAATTTCACATGAATAATCCTTGAGTGTAGGGCTTTCACAGTTGTTAAAAGAATTACATTTCATCAAAGACTCTGGCTGCCGCGGCATGAGAAAAGGGGAAAATAGCCAAATATTTTTAAAATCTTCTGCCTAATTAGTAAGCCAATATTCTTGAAACTTCCCATGAATGATCCTTTGGTGAAGGGCTTTCAAAGTTTTTGAGAGGCTTTGATTCCATCAAAGCCTTTGACTTCTGCGGCATGAGAAAAGGGGAAAATAGCTAAATCTTTTAAAAATCTTCTGGCTTACTACATGTAGTGGGCCAATATTCACATGAATGATCTTTGGGTGAAGGGCTTTCAAAGTTGTCAAAAGAATTTGATTAATATCAAAGCTCTTAGTGCAGTGGCATCAGAAAAAGGGTAAAAGAGCAAACACTTTTGATAAGGCTGAATTGTGTTTCATTCTTTTGAAAAACTAAGGAAAATGGGCTTTATTGCAAAATTCTTAATTTGCTGCTATACAGGTCAAAATGTTTATTTCAACAAGGCAAGAAATTTCAGGTGAGCGATCTAGGGCCATGATGGCCCTCTTGTTTTACAGATAACCTTTTGCTTATGGGAAACGTCGACTCTGTTTAGTTTGTACGTAGCCTAAAGCTGATCTGAGTCAATCTAGGTATTTCAACGTACCGTCGTGTGCATGAAGCTCCTGAATTTTTGCTCGCACGAACACATTTTCCTCTTTAGTTTCCATGGCAACTAATTTGGATCCCATATTTCGGCAGAGATACTACAAAAAACAAAAATGTGCTATAGTTATAATGTAAGATGGTTCTTCTGCATAATCCATTACCAAACTGCAAAATTTTAATTATATATACAGGGTGTTTCATACTATGTGATACACTTACTAATGAATCAAAACATGTTCAATAAATTCATACATTAACAAGTCATATATCATTTTGAAGATACGATAATTACATTTTATACAAAATATATATTGGGGAATATCAATACGTCAAGACGTCATTGTTGACGTCATCTGACAGGATATGTTTTTTTTCCGAGATCACGCTATCCAGGGAAAGATGTCAGTGAATTCTGAAGTTGTATTTTGATAGAAAATGTATTATTAATTTAATTAGACAACCGAAGAAGATATATCCATGTAAAAAGCTAATTAGTATAATGCAGATGAACAGAGTTCTTAAAAAGTTTGAAGAGAAGTACTTAAATAACGAAATAACAGCGAATTTCATTAAGAGACTGAATCCCATTTCGAGCAGTTGATGTGAAACACTGTATGTGATAAAAGGCGTTATCTGCTTAATTTATCTTATGTTACTATATAGGATATAATTATGTCTTATTAAACTATATATTCTACTTTAACAAATGATATCATTTTCATTATTGCAAGTTTGCATGAAGTTTGTTGTATATCTTTTTTAAACTTTATCATACATGTATATTATAAAACACCCTGTATATTTATACTCTTTCGTGCCAAATCAAAATTATGTTTTTATGAAAGTTCTGTATAAATTAAGCCAAAGTATTTCACATTTTACGACGAAAGTTTTTTTGCTTAAAAGTTAATCACATGTAAATGGAAACTATGTTGTTTGCTAATCAGCAAGAACTTATATAAAAATAGCATTTGAACGCATTAGAATAACCAATCAAAAATATATCGAAAATGAAAAAAACAAGAGGACCATGATGGTCCTATATCGCTCACCTGAACCAAAATGATACATGTATTAGGCACAGTTTGGTTCAATTCAATTAATATCATTGTGTCAAGTTTTGTTCTGATTAGTCACTATTTGTGGTTGTCGGGGTAAAATTTGAAGGGCAGATCATCCAAGATCTTATGGTCTCCAACATTGTGTCCAATTTTTGTCTTGATTGATAAAAAATTGTAGATTCTAGATTGTAAACAAGGTCAAAAACTGTTGAAAACAGCAATTTTGTAAAATTAAAGGGCACATAACTCTCAACTTTCTGATCCCATCGGGCTGAATATTAAACTAATACGAGTTCTAACAGTCTCCAACATTGTGTTCAAGTTTTGCCTTGATTAGTCAACAATTGTAGATTTTAGAGCGGGTAAACAAAGTCGAAAACAGCCGAAAATGGCAATTTTGTAAAATACATGGGCACATAGCTCTCGTCTTTCCGGCCAGATCAGATCAGATGCAGGTAACTTAAAACTTTCTGGCCTGATCAGACCAAAAATCAAACTCATCCAAGATCTTAAGGTCAGCAACATTGTGTCCAACTTTTGTATTGATTGGTCAATATTTGTAGATGTTAGAGTATAAACAATGTCAAAAGTAGCTATTTTTTACATTCAAGGGCAGATAACTCCAGACTTTCCAGTCAAATCTGACCCAAAATCAGACTCTTCCAAGATCTTATCATTATTAATATTGTGTCCAAGCTTTGTTTTGATTGGTCAATAATTGTAGATACTATAGTGTAAACAAAGTCGGAATCTGTGAAAAACTTCAATTTTGTCAAATTCAAGGGCAGATAACTCAGGACTTTCTGATCCGATCAGACCAAAAATCAAAATCATCTGAGCTCTTATGGTCACCAACATTTTGTCCAACTTTTGTATTGATTGGTCAATATTTGTAGATGCTAAAGTGGAAACAATGTCAAAAGTAGCTATTTTTTACATTCAAGGGCATATAACTCCTGACTTTTCGGTCCGATCTGACCCAAAATATAAGTCATTCAAGATCTTATGGTCACTAACATTGTGTCCAAGTTTTGTCTTGATTGGTCAATAATTGTAGAAGCTATAGTGTAAACAAAGTCGAAAACTGTGAAAAACGGCAATTTTGTCAAATTCAAGGGCAGATAACTTAAAACTTTCTGATCCGATCAGCCCAAAAATCAAACTCATCCGAGATCTTATAGTCACCAACATTTTGTTCAACTTTTGTATTGATTGGTCAATATTTGTAGATACTAGAGTGTAAACAATGTCAAAAGTAGCTATTTTTTACATTCAAGGGCAGATAACTCCTGACTTTCAGTCCGATCTGACCCAAAATCGAACTCATCCGCGAACTCAAGGTCATACATGTTTTGACCAAGTTTGGTCAAGAATGGCTTATATTTGTAGATGCTAGAGTGTAAACACCAAATTGTTGACAGACGGACGGACGGACGGACGGACAGACGGACGGACGGACATACGGACAGACGGACGACGGACAAAAAGCGATCACAATAGCTCACCTTGAGCACTTCGTGCTCAGGTGAGCTAAAATGGAATGGGGTGTCTCCTTGAACAAGCTGTTCTTACGAAGCTCATGATTCCAAAATAGTATTCATTTTTTAAAAAAAAAACATATTATTTAAGGATTTGTGTATCTAACTCACCGCAGCGTGGAACCAGTTCGCCTTAGTTTGTACAAATGTGTAGCATGATGTTCCATTTTGTATCCAGTTTGGAGGGCAGCCGAGGACTGAAAAACATCGACATCGTCATTTGAAATAAATATCAAATTAAGAAAGTCTCAATAGATATAATGTTACCATATTGATGTTCAATGCAGGCATTTAGCCAATTTAAATAGATAATAATCATGTAAAACGTATATTGTTCAGACTCTTAAAATATGAAATATCAAAACCAAATTTAGTATAGTGGATCGAAACAAAAATACAAAAGCCTATAATGTTTATATTGAGTGAGCATTTATTGTTTTCCTCGTATGAATAGCATCATTAAATGGTGTTGATAAGAGGAAACGGATGTGTTGTGAATAATATCTAAAACATTGCACACGTGTAAGGCTATTAGTTCAGTCATAACTCATAGAAATGGATTTATGCTAAAAGACTGGGTTCACCATTATGGTTTGATAAACAGTCGGTGAGGTACAAAATATCGTAACTACGAATTGGTTCAAGCCAAACTTACATGTTGTACGAGATTTTATAGTAACACATACAGAAATAGCATTTCTTATCCAAAATTACGTCACTATTATTTGGATAAAATAGTTCCCTATTTGATTAAATTAATGTAATATTTTGACACGTTGTCTTAACCTTGGAACAAAAGGGAAAAAAAGAGAAAGAACATTAAGTTTACATGTGCTGGGTCAAATTTTGTTGGTGTGAGTAGCCTGGATGATTTGAACCATCGCATGAACAACTTTATAATTACATACTGCATGGCAAATATCGACAAAAATGAGAGTATTTATAAAAAGGTAAACTTTTGCAAGCACGTGTCATTATTTAAATCGTAAGCAGACAAAGGTACAAACATCACGAAATTAATGATAAAGCTTCTAATTGGTAAATGAAATGACACCTGATGAGAATGCATTACTTATCTCACCCAAAGTGTCATTACCACCACCAATATATACATGTATAACGGAAAAAACAAGTATAGCAACAACATACTACATACAACAACAACAACAACAACAACAACAACAACAACAACAACAACAACAACAACAACAACAACAACAACAACAGCAACAACAACAACTACTACTAGTACTACTATAACTACTACTACTACAACAACTGCTACTACGTCTACTACTACTACAACCACTATTTATACGACTACTACTACTTCTACTACGACTTCTATTACTACTAATTTGCAAGCTTCTCTTCACGACGAAGTTTGCAATGATTCAATAAAACGTTGAAGTCGTACGCCGGGTACAGTGGGATTTATAAAATAAGCAAAATTAATCCGCACTTGCTTTTTCTAAATTTTAACAAAATCTATCTTTGTTCACATATAAGAAGCGAAATAATCGAATTTCTACCGTGGTCTATCGTTAATTGACCACGGTTCACAATGAATAATCTATTTATTGTGCCGCCTAACTCATAACCGTGGCTAAATAACGATAGACCACGGTAGAAATTCGATTATCTTTTTAATCATAATAAGTAGCAAAATATGTTAAAAAAACCAACATACGAGGGGTGATCCAGAATTAGCGGTACTGACTCTATAACTTCAATTTGAATCCATCTAAGTTTAACGCGTTTTTACAGCATGAAATGTAATTTATCAATGATCAGTTCACCAAATATCATCAAAATCGGACCTAAAACAAAAAAGTTACAACAAAACTAGTTTTGTAATCAACGCAAGGGCAGGGCAGGTAGACAACTCGTGACGTCACGACGTCACAAGTTCGCAATGTTAAAATAATGACGTTACTCCTCCACATATAGTCATCTAGAGATGCAATTAATTTACTCTGACGTTCAATTCGCCCACTTATTATATCCCTGAACCATTGCTAGTCGAATGTAGAAAACATCCGTTGAATGTCTAGAGATAATTCACCAAAGTCCTTGAAACAGTGACATTTCAGTACCTATTTCATACAGGGAAATACCCGAAATTCAACAGAAGTTTAGTTTTATGAGAATGAACAATTTTAGCTTTCATAGATTGGATTGGGTATGAGACAGATGACGACCATTGTCGTGATTACTGCTTGCTTTCTGTGTCATACAAGTGCAGCTAAGTACATTTGTTGTTATGATATTATCAAAGAATTTGCTTCTAAACGAAAATCTTTGATCCAGAATTTCTTCAATGTCCAAACATGTTTTCCCATCTGTATTCAGTAGATATGGAATCTAATGACAGTTTGGCCTATTCATGTTTAAATGATCTGCCAGTATTCAAAACTCACTACCATATCTTAGGTTCGTCTTGTAACAAATGTTTTTGATGATGAAGCAGCTATCACAAGCGCTGACGCCCGTAATAGCTTTAGTTGACGTCGTGTCCAGACTTGTCCTCTAGCAACTACTCTCTTTCTTTACCTGCAGCAATGTTCTTCTCTTTTTGAACATTCAGTACCTAACAATTGTGAAATGTAAAAATAAAGAATGTTTAATGAGTTTTTCTACAATATTTTGAACATATCGAATGGGGAATATCGATGTTCTGTGCAAAACTTAACAATTGCGCATGTTTGAATACTCTGCCAACGTCGTAGTTTAGTTTTATCGCCAAAGTAAACTGGTCCATAGTTTTTACCATTCAGCCAGATATAACGTTGGAATTTTGGTCATACAATAGCATGAAATTATTTTTGATGTCCATAACTTTTCAGTAAAATTGGCGCGTTAGAAAGGGTTGTGAAAACATATAAAACATGAAAAGGCTAAGAAACTCTTCCACTGCCCCGCCTAACGGTACCTTGGTTGCTATGGACACGCTTCCAACATAGACATTATTAAAAGACAATGTCAATATTTTCATATCATGTCAAATATAAATAGTACTTGTATTATGCCGAACTGCATCAAGAAAAACACACAAATATTGATTTTAGAGCATCAGTACCGCTAATTCTGGATCACCCCTCGTAATATATTATATGCTACCCCAAGGGTCGACCTTTGACCATTAACCAATTGAAGCAGCCCATGATAGTATTTATCAAGTATGAAAATCAACGTATCAAATGTTCCAAATAATAATTAATGTTCAGCTTTTTGTTTTTTGGCCATGGATATTATTACATGGTATAAAGGAATGATTTTTTGACAATCATCTGCCAATCCAAGCTTTGAAATCCAATGCGTAGCATCGTCTCGTGATCAATTTACAAAACTAATGAGAATGAGATAAGCCCGAAAATTCTCTTAGGTGAGCGATCTATGGCCATATTCTTCCTCTTGTTGAGTTATGCTGAAGACAAGGTTGATATACGAACCGATAAACGGACGGATTTTCTTCGAAATGTGCATTATTACATTAACCCATTACCACACAGTGACTCCCTACAATTTGCTGGCTTTTGCAAACATTGCGGAAAATGAGGAAATTGCTTGTGACAAGCAATTTCTTCATTTCCCACAATGTTTTCTACCCAAAATGACCATTTTTTTCAAAATCCATTCACTTGAAATTGTCGTCTGCAACATCTTTGAATTTGGAGCAGTCTAATTTTTTTAAGTTGATAATGGTTTAAAACGTCAAACCACGTGAATTAAATACTCCAAAGTTAACAATCAAAATTGTGAAAAAATGGAAAGCCTCCATTAATTATTCCATATTGTTAAAACGAATGAAAACTTATCTGTAAAGTAAAATCTTTAAACTACCTTTTAAGATATAATACTTGATAAGAAAGTAACCGATATGTCATTGCCCTTTAACACAGTTTTAAAAATAAAGAAAAAAGTTCTGCGTAATAACATCGCAAAATTGTACCGATTTGTTCAAAATTTAGTTTATGTACATGTACCTTTCTCAAAATTTCTCACGAAATTTGAAAAGTGCCAGTAATTCCTAAACTGCGCTACATTTCCTTTAGAATTTGAAACGATGTATACAATCTTAGCGAAATATTTGACAAAAATATTCAAAATTACCTCCCGTGCATATGAATATAGATCAATATAATATTTGTAGATTATTTACTTCTTGAAGCACAGTCTTGGGATCCGGCACGATGAATCATCTTATGTGATAGGTATTTACAAGTGTGTGTAATTTGATGCATTTCGTATGGCTAGAACGTGGTGATTTTAATGATGGGTTGTATACCTTAAGACGCTCAACTAGCGGACTTTGCTGACGAAAACAATTCTGGCTAGATTCCGGGCTAAAACTGGTTGAATATGTATCGTGATGATAACAAGAGCGAAACCAGGTACAATGAACTTACAAACAATCAGATTAAATCCGGTAATAACTTACAGTAACATCTGCCAAGCACCAGTAAGGGCTTATCTTCGATTACATTTTCTTCTGACAAATTAAATAAACGATGTCAAGACTCTAGAAGCGATTAAAACCGAAAACTATCCCATTATGATAACTCCATTTAGGATGTAATGAAAATCCAAATGTAGCAAGATATTTGATTGACGAAATAGATATAACAGATTCTGGATTGAAGATGACCCCTTACTCACGGTGTATAATCACGTGACTCAGAATTTCCGATAATCTTCAATATCTTTCTTAAAACTTGACAAATTTGAATTCGATTTGAAGCAGAGAACAACATGGTCGTAGTAGATTCTTAAAATATTAAATGACTAAATAGTTATTGAAGATAAACCAAAATTTTGGTTTATCTTCAATAACCTTTTTATCAGTTATTTTTTTAAAAATCAACCACGTCCATCTAATGCGTGACGTCTGTCCACATTATCTGCTTCAAACCGAATTCAAATCGCTCCCGAATTAACAAAGTTATTGAAGGTATTCAGTAATTATCGCATCACGTGATTATCCACCGTGTTACTGTTACCTGTCAGTTGTTACATAAAAGTTAGCACATGATTTTAATGAGATTGTATAGAATATAAAAAACAAAATTTAGTTCCTCTATTCGCTAAAGATGGAGACGGATTTATAAGTTTTTATTAACTAACGATGGGTGCCGTGAAATACGTTATTTGTATAAGGGCTTTTCCAGGTCATGGCACACCTGGTTGATACTACTAGCACAGTTACATTGGATTTCCATATTGTATTGTTTATATAGGTTAATTTTGTAAACATGTCCTATATCATCGATACCGGACTATAGAAATTTGACATTCACAGCACAGTGCGATAAAGGAACTAAGCAAAGGGAAGCAATGTTTTTCAGAATTCCAGCACTTCAGGCCGGTGGAGTTTCCTCTCTTCCTTCTTCGGTGAAAATGTGTCGATACATACGCTAAATTAAAACAAGGATGAATAGCTTTAAGTACAAAAATAGAGCATGGGATTGCTCAAAATTTAGTACACTTTGTTTCACATTTGAGTTTTTCGTATATTGACACCATCTTCTCCCCGTCTGTCTGTCCGTCCATCCGTCCGTACGTACGTGCGTCGACTTTTCTTGTGAGCGCAAAACCTCCTACGTTTCTGGCTGGATCTTTTTGAAACTTGGTCAATGTTATCGCCTCAATTTGTGGATGTGCATGAAGGAAGAATTATATGGTTATTTGATTTTTCCCTGACTTATGCCCCCTAAACTTAGTCTCTGGGGCGGCGTATATTGTGACCATGGTACTCTTGTTTTGTTCATGCAATTAATTACAATGTATTAATCAGCCTTTCTTCATGGGACAGCACATTCCCATATCAGTTTTAGTGCCAAGATGTGTTATTTTAATGCAAATAAACGCTCTCGTTTTTTTTAGCTAACTATCGCTGATAAGCAAAAGAAACGTCTCTAAAATTGAGATAGAAATGACAATTTCATTTAACATTTAAACCACATTGCCGTTTACCACAATTACCTTAATTTGAAGATAAAAATATGTATTCCTCTTAACCCCTTCCCAATTAAGACCTGGTTTTGACGGCCTTTATAGAAATTGGCTTGGAAAAAAATAAAAACAAAAGAAAAAAATGCTGATAACCAGCAGTTTCTCTTTTTGTATCAATACTTTATGACCTACTTTATACAAAATCTGATCTTTATCAACACCTATTTTGTTATCTGCGGCGGCTTTCAAATTGGAGCACCCTACAATTTTGCCGTTTGGGAAAGATTTAATCGGCACACTCCTTTGGCATAAAATCCTCAGAATGTTCAAGATATAATGATAATTGTGTCCCTCTAATATTTTGTGTTTTTTTAAAGGGACACAAGCAATACCTTTCAAAAAGAAAACTGGTTATGACGTTTCGTATAGAAGAGGCTTTGGAAACAGAGAAAAAAATAAGTAAATGCTGATAATCATCATTTTCTCTTTTTACCTAAATATTTTCTTTGTTATCATTACTCACAAGTTATAGATTTTTTTTGTCGTCTGCATCAGTTTCAAATCGGACCTCCCTTATAGTTTTCGTTTGGGAAATGGCGAGCTTGTGAAAACTAAGTTGATAGCGCAGAGGGCTCTCACTGATGAGGTCACGGGTTCGATTCCCGGCCGAGGCAAAATCCTTTCTAACAAAATTGTACCCCACCAAAAGTTTGATAATCTTTATTCTATGTGGGCGAGCAGCTAGGGGCTCGGTAAGTATGTTGTGATAGTCACGATAAACCTAATCTTGATGTCCTTAGTAAGGAATCTGTAGAAACACTGAGACAAAATAAAACAATACCGATTAATAGTATTTTCTCCTTTTGCACAAATATTGCTTATACTATATTTTACAGTAATCCCATCTGTATCAGCACCATTGTGTTGTTTGTATCAAATTAGAACATGTGAGATAAATGAAGAAAAATGTATTAACCATCATTTCATCTTTTCTCTCAATATTTTCGGGGCTATATTGTACACTGTTTTCTTATTATGTTTGTTTTTTTGTGTGTCCTATATCAGCTTTCAAATTGGACCAATCTACATGTGTAGTTAGGGAAAAGATTTAAAGTGACATTTCAGAATTTTTTGTCATAAATTTTACTTTTATTTTTATCTGAAAGAGCATATTTCCTTATGAAAATTCTGAAAATTTCGAGCCAAAATATTGCGCCGTTTACGAGAAATTTATATTTTTTGTGTTAAAATTGAACAAATTGTTGTGGACAACAGTTCGGATTTATATGCAATTTATCGATTATGTCTCAACTTTAAATGCGTGTTTCTCGCTTATTGGCAACAACTTAAAAAAGCCAATAGTATTTGTACTCATTAGAATAACCAATCTTGGCATCGAGACATACTTTAAAAAATCGAAATTGGAATGAAATGTCTACAGTAAGAAGTCTAGGCGACTGCATTCAGTCTAATCAACCAAACTTAATGAGAAAAATAGTAATATATTGGCCGCACATTCGAGTTATTAACCCTTCCCAAAACGGCAACCGTCTGGATGCCGTAGGGAGCAAAATTAACATTGTAAAGAGAGAAATTGTGTCAAATAAATCAAAGAAAATATTGAGGGAAAAGAAGAAAATGCTGATTATCAGCATTTTATTTTTTGCCTCTACGATTTCTTTGAAAGCGTTATCAATTTGAGTTGTCAAATCAGCTCATGTTTGGGAAATGGTAAGGATGTATTTATTGCCTAATTATATAAGACGTCAAGCAACCTGTCGAATCAAGTACACGGTGTATAATTACGTGACTCCGAATTTCTGATAATCTTCAATATCTTTTTTTAATATTTGACCAATTTGAATTCGGTTTGAAGCAGAGAAGGTGGGAAAATGCCAGGACTAAGCTGGACGTGTTGGATTATTGAAAAATCAACTGATGAAAAAGTTATTGAAGATAAACCAAAATTTTGGTTTATCTTCAATAACTTTCTTATCTGTTGATTTTTCAACAATCAACCACATCCATCTAACGCGTGACGTCTGTCCACATTCTCTTCTTAACAAAATTATTGAAGATTTTTAGAAAATATAGTATCACGTGATTATCCACCGTGAATTAAGTGACGTCAGTGTCACAATGACCTCTATGGATAAGGCGAGAGATATCACCCTCTTTCACAGAGGTTCTTTCATTTCGCTTCTGTACAGGGTTGGGGAAGGATATGGAAAATAACGATAGGAATAATAGGAGGTTCGAAAAAATACTCCCATTTTAATTAGAGCTATACTTAGATTTGATATTACTTCTGAAGCAAAAGGTGTAATATTTTCTTTCTCTAACACGGTGGGTAACCCACGTGACTTTTGGGAAGCGTTCACTCCGAAAAAAATGTCCGCTTCAAGGTATGTTTTGTTTAATTTCTCAGCTTATACGCTACGGATTTTGACGAGATAAAGTGCACCGTACGCGCATTTGAGAGGGTCATTCCTGTTTGTAACTCACTCTGCTCCGAATCTCGTGATTTCTTCAAACAGTCAAGCGAAATCTTTTTTCGGTGCCCGTGAACGCTTCCCTCTTTCGTTTTGCACTCAAAAACACTTTGGCTTGAATGTTTGGAGAAACCACTGGATTTGGAACCGAGTGAGTTAGAGCCGGGAATAGCCCTCTCAAAGGAGCGTTCCGTGCACTTTATTTCATCTTAATCAATAGAGTATAAGCTGAGAAATTTAACAAAACATACCTTGAAGCGGACGATTTTTTTCAGAGTGAACTCTTCCCAAAAGTCTCGTGGGAGTAGTAATGTTGGGACAGATTCCCATTATTCCTGGCTTACTGGCTCGAACACAAGCTGCCTTAGCTGGCTCGCCTGCCACGGTCACGTGACATGAGTCATCTTACATAACAATGGATGATGTCAGAGTGAATCATCTTACCCTTTGATCCCCATTGAGTGGTCAGAGGATGAATCCGTGATTAGGTGCTCTAGTTGCGACAGTATGACTGTAACATTGTTGAAAACTGGGAACATTTATCGGGACTCACCGTTTGGAAAAGAGTTAAAAAGTTTACGTGCTCTTGGCTGTTATTGAGTCATGGTGACACGGTCAATGACCTCGAGTAACCGAGATAGTATCAGATAACATTCATACACGCGGCGACACTTCAATGGGTTGGCCCTTCTAATCTTTTCCCAAACGACAACATTCATTAATATGATCATTGATACGGCTAATTGACTGTGAGTCACCTTACATAACAATGGAGTCATTTTGGATTATGATTATGTGATTGGATTATCAACATTTTCTCCCTTTCCCACAATGTTTTCCAAAACGGTAAAACCAGTTTGGGATAATTAAAGAATCTCGTTCGTTTAATGTTCTATTTGTCGGGCCAATTCAAACATAAACCTTTCCCAAAACGTCGATTTTATAAATATCAATCACAAGCGTTTTCTCCATTTGTCACAACGTTTTTGAATAATCTTGGAGATGGTAAAACCGGGGGCCTTATTCGGGATGATGTTGTAACGGGTTTTAGCACAAAACCTTAAAATAATTCAAGTGTATAGTTACATAAATATTCAATAACAATGGGTTGATATTTTATTATTTACTTTTTACCGATTATTGTTTAACAATGTCTAGTGTCATTAACTGGGGTCAACATGTCTGTAATTAATTATTTTTTAAGATAGAAACACCTTTATAATAATATCATATATACTTTTTTGAAAGTTTGTTATATAACAATTTTTAGAATATTCGACATGTCAGAACTTGTGAATATTGGCGTTCCACTACGATAGAACAATGTTAAAAGGGTCTCTTGTATACAATCTTAAAGTCGCCTTGTCCTAATAGAGGTCATTGGCCGTGAGTCATGACATTGGGGTGGGGCGTTTAAGGTCAACAATATACGGGCATTGATAAGGGCACTGATCTGTAAATAGACCAGTTATAAAATTCATTGTCCGTGAATCATACGAATAAATAATAAGTGCATTGATTAGATTAGGTTAGTCCTTCAAAAGATTTGGTAGAGTTCGGATCGCGCGTTTAGTAAAGAAAAATGATTATTTTGTGTGCTCACTTCTATTAAAAAATGTACGACCTTATTGTGTAGTGTTTCCTTAATGCCAAGATTTTGAAAGATCAATCTCCTTTTCAAACAAAGATACAACAGATTTCATTTGATAATCGAGACACAGAAGGTAAGTCAATCACCCTTTCCCTATTAGTTCATTTAATTATTCGGCATTGTAAACTGTTGCAGATAACGATTGTAATGATTACTGTACGACAAAATCATGGGTTAATGTTGAAAGATACGTTCTGTCATTATGATTGGTCCCAATAAATTGTCTATAGAATGGGAATCATAGATCCGTTCGATTTTATCAGTCTGTTCGTCTGTCCGTAGTCCGGTTTATGCAATCCCTATCTCCTCCTTTCGTACGACTGTATGTTCGTCTGTCCGTACGCCAAAACTCTCGATTTTCGACTTATTGCATTTTAGCTCACCTGAGCGCGATGTGGTAAAAATGAGCTGTCGTCCATCCTTCTGTCTGTCTGCCTTTATGCTCGTCTTGCACAAGTGTACAATCCAATCTTAGCCTACACCGCATGATTTTAAGAACTTCAAATCGGATTAAAATAGACCGTAAATACCAAGATCAGTCTGCATAAATGTGCAAACCGATCTCCGTTTGCATCATCTGCTTAAGAAATGTTTTAAATCTGATTAAAACAGATAGTATAGACCAAGATCACAAATGTGCTAACCAAGCTTAACCTACACCTCCTACTTTAAATTTTAATTGTTTTAAAACAGACAGTATAGAAAGGAGGTAAAATAACATAAAATCAGCTTGATATTCATTGAATCATCTCGCGCAACAAATTCCAGAGTTACGGTCTCATTGAAATGCACGTCTCATCTCTTATTATCCTTCGGATTTGATTGGATCCCATTCTTGAACGGCGTTATGGAAAGGGTCACTATAAAGTCGAGGTATCATATCAAATCCGATTAGACGCCTCATTGGTTCTAGACCTTTTTACAACGCGCTTTAACCCTTTCCCAAGTCGCATATATACGCATTTCTACTATCAACCTACATAATGTTGTTCCGATAAGGTTAAGCATGTTATAAATTCGTCGGTTTTTTCTTATTTTCCGAAACGGTCGTCTGAATTAAGAAAACTGTCTTAAACCAGGAAAGGGAAAGAGATCATTCAAGTGTTTAAAGTGACATTTCAGATTTTTTTGTCACAAATTTTACTTTTATTTTTACCTGAAAGAGCATATTTCCTTACGAAAATTCTGAAAAATTTAAGCCAAAATATTGCGCCGTGTACGAGAAATGTATATTTTTGTGTTGAAATTAAACAAATTGTTGTGGACAGCAGTTCGGATTTATATGGAATTTGTCGATTCTGTCTCAACTTTAAATGCGTGTTTCTCGCTTATCAGCAACAGCTTCAAAAACCTAATAGCATTTATAATCAATAGAAAAACCAATCTTGACATCAAGACATACTTTAAAAAATTGAAATGGAAATGATATGTCCCTTTAATGAATGTCCACGCTCGCTTAAACTATCCCCAAACGACAATTTATCTAAATCGTTTTCCATTGTTTGCTGTTTTCGTTTGCTTTCGACGTTTCCCGAGTAGTGTAATTTATCTTTTTCCATTTATTCTTTCCCAAACGACAATTTACCAAAATTGAAACAACGATTTTGATTGAAAAGGATGGGTTGCAATAAGGGGTCAAAAAATAGATTTTCTTTAAATTTCGTGGATTGATAGGGTTACATAATATCTTTAATTTGTATGTGTAAAAAATCTGGTTTCGGCTTCTTTTTCGAGATATGGGTAAATAAAGTGGGTGGGGTAAGATGTACTGAAACACAGTAGGGGTCATTCTAAGTCGCTTATCTTTCTTATTTTTAGCCCCAGATGCGTGAAAATTTGCATGCGTGTCTTGTGATATATGCATTAAACACTAATGGGCTTATATTTGATATTCCATGTATATCTTTTCCGTAATACCCATTCTTCTTTCTTTCGAAGAATTTCGCTATTTTTTAACGACCAACTTTACCAAACTATCTCCACACGTTTTATTTGAAACCCGATTTCTATGAAACTTTACAGATGTATTATCCAGATATAAATGTAACTTTGTGTGAAATTTGAAAAAAAAGCGTAGGTCCGTTTTTGAGATATTTGACCTTGACCTTCAAAATGACTTCAAAACTCGGAAAATGGCAAAATGTGATATTTAAAGCGCCAATTTTATTCATAAGGATTGGAAGCATGGTTTCTTTTTATTGTTCCTAATGAGTTTCGTAGCAATATTTACTTTTTGTGTCATACAACCCATTTGGAAGAATGGGAAAGAAAAGAAATTCTTTTTACTTCTCAGTTTTCTTATCAAACTAAATATTGCACATGAAACATGTCTACGCGGAAAGCGCAGTGATTAATATTACCACAACAGGTGAGTGAAATTAAATATTAGCATTATGTTAAGATTGCTAGAACTACCATAGCTTTATATGCAACTTGAATTGTCTAAGAGTTTATATTCACTCGTCTCATGATGGACAAGAATTATCAATTTGCTAGGAGAAAACTAATCATTTTCAGATTGTATTTCTCATATGGTTATAAAGAAGACGCATTGTGAATGATTTTACTAAATGACCAAATGTGCTTACAATTAGTTAACTTAAGCTAATTATTTATATAACGTTACATAATATCAACAAAAAGAAAATAATGTTAAATGTATAGACAGGCCTTAAACAAATATCTGTCAAACAATGATTTCATTAGATGAAATAACCGGGTAACTCTGAGAGGTGACCAAGTTTATTACATTAAGTATATCAATTTTAATGGTAAAATCATACAATAAAAACCCCAATCATATGTGAAATGCATTCTTTTAAGGATGGGCTGTCACATGCCATTCAATCCTAACCATTTTCCCAACAATGAGTAGTTTTAATGGACTTTCCCGAATTTGATGTTATTTTGAAGGTCAAGGTCAAATATATCAACAACGAGCAAACGCTTTTCTTTCAAATTTCACACAAAGTTATATTAATATCTGGATAATACATCTGTAAAGTTTCGTAGAAATCGGGTTTCAAATAAAACGTGTGGAGATAGTTTGGTAAAGTTGGTCGTTAAAAAATAGCGAAATTCTTCGAAAGAAAGAAGAATGGGTATTACGGAAAAGATATACATGGAATATCAAATATAAGCCCATAAATGTTTAACGCATATATCACAAGACACACATGCAAATTTTCACGCATCTGGGGCTAAAAATAAGAAAGATAAGCGACTTAGAATGACCCCTACTGTGTTTCAGTCCATCTTACCCCACCCACTATATTTACCCATATCTCGAAAAATAAGCCGAAACCAGATATTTTACACATACAAATTAAAGATATTATGTAACCCTATCAATCCACAAAATTTAAAGGAAATCTATTTTTTGACCCCTTATTGCAACCCATCCTTTGCTATATAAAAATATTAAGAATATTCGACTTCACAAATCTGCTTACTAATCTTTGCACACGTCATCTGCTTTTAATTAGTGTAGGTTTCTAACGAAGTCTTATTTCTATTAGGTATGAGTTTTGAAGATAGCATATAATCTAATGAAAATGACAAACTGCGTGAGGAGAGCTACACCGTGCTACAGATGTGGGAATGTCAGTTTTGACAGTTTTTCTAAAATACAGTTATGCACCAAAACACTTTAATTCGAAAACTTTTAATATTTAAGACTCGAACGCGTGCCTGAAACCAACGAGCAGACGACGATTTTTTTTATTTGGTTGTAGGCACTTACTTATGTTAGGTCATATCATTTAAAACAAGATGGGGTTGTTGATCAGAAAGTGCAGAGGCGTTGAATTATTTTTATGTATCGAAAGTTCGGGACCATATTGTTTTACTCGCGTCTGTCTGTCCGAAAACGTAATATTTGCCTTTTCTCCTAAAGTAGATGACATACAAAGTTCAAATTTCATATGCAACTTCCTGTCAATGATATCTGTCTGTTCCATACAATTTGACCTTTCCCAAGGTCATCTATAAACCCTTTTTAACCCTTTACTCTACGAAAACCTAACATTTGGCTTTTCTCCTAACGTATTTGACATATCAAGTTCAAATTTCATATGCAACTTCCTGCCAATGATATGTATTTGTTCCATACAATTTGACCTTTACAAGGTCAATCGTTAACCTTTATTAACCC
>CAVMGG010000175.1:0-27808 GCA_963680895.1 Fragum sueziense
AAAACAATTGACTATCGCCGTCTCACTTTCAATTACGTTGGTCAACATATTTTTGTCATCCACATTTGTTTCATAGCCAAAAGAAATCGTTAATACGCCGTTTTTCCCTGTCTGATCCATTGTTTGTCAAAGAAAATGCAGACGATTCGATCATTACTGTGTATGACAACAAACATAAAATTAGAATTTTCCTGTTAACGAAAATGATTTTTAAAATTTTCTTTGTAAGTAGATCTAATTCACTTTGAAAAAAAAAAACTATATCTATTTTTTCAAAAGTGTATCATATTTTTTATTGATATTATTTTTTCTCGCACAATGAACATATAAATGAATGTAATCAAAAGTTCGTTTAAATAAGATTCGTCATAAATCATTGGTCAATTTCGACTGCTACTAGAGTGGGAATAAGATAGTATGAATAACTATAGTTACAAACATGCGGTCTTTGTTGCGATCGAACTCAACCGTATGTAAACAATAAGGCAACTTGGAAGTCACTCTTATGATACCGCTCGAAGAAAAATGTAAATAGTTAGATGTGACTTGCTGTCAAAGGCTAGATTTATTGATATTCCTTTTTGATTTTTTTTTTTGCGCGACCATCCCGCACTTGATTGAAAATCATGAGTGATCTTTCAGAAATGCCGGGAATTCTCGCAATCGCGCGTCCTAGATCAGACACTGAAGGAACAAAGGCAGATTCATTTGAACCCAAACCCCACTTGCCACTGCTAAATTGAGGGACATCGTGGATTCCAGTTTAGCAGTCCCCAGACAAAAGGCCACATTGTTGTTGTTGTTTCCTCACCACCTTCTGGAAGAACCAGATATATACAAGTCCCACAATAAGTTTCACCTGCCAGTAATACCCGAAAGGGGAGTTAGGCAGTATATGTAGATAGATAGTTTTAGAATAGACAGAACCGAACAGAGAATACATAGAGCAAATAGAAAACAACTCGGTCAATATTAGTTCCACTACCCTAATCCGAGTCTTCTCTGATGTAAATACGCTTTTTGATATTTTGATTTTTCGCTATTTACATCAGAGAGCGTTGCTCTTTGAAAATATCAAGAAGTTCGCAACTCGATGTTGCGCATCGTTCACCGTCCGATCTTAACGATATCCTTAAAACAGCTGATGGTATCGATAAATGAACCATTTATTGTTATGGCTGCTGAAAAAATTACCACCAAAAAGTATTTCCAAAAGGTTTATAGGCAATGTTTTGCAACAACCCTCACCTGAGCAGCCTTTGTTTACCTTGACCTTCCATTCAAAACCAAAGGTTATACTCTTCCAGCAGGCCAATTTGAAATGAAATTTTTGGTCAGGTATGACAAAAAATGATTAGCCTGGGAACATGCGTACTCGCGGTACTTATCGCAAAAATATGTAAAACCGGAAAGCCATCAACAAAATCACAAAAAATCTTTTTATATTTTTTAACTCTAAATGTCACGCATCATTCTGTAAAACAACCAAGATGCTCCGTTTATTTCTGATTTGACAGCAACGGATTCATTCATGCAAGGCACATCGCCGCCATCTTGGATTTGTGTTATGGGATCTCGCGTTATTTGTTTATTTTTTCGTGGCGGGAAGCGCGAGCTCGTGTCACGTGATCAAAATATTTGACAACTTTTTTGTCAATTCCAGACGAGCGTAGATCTGTCAAAATCGAATGGACTTTTATTGATTATGCCATGGAAAATGTGTTTTAATTGATCGGGGTACAAAAAGGTAGGTGCAGCTTCTATTAATTTGCATATGGACACCTTTTTCATCGATAACTCACTTTCAGACGGAAAATATTTTGAAAATAGTCGCGATCAGTGAAGCGTGGACTTTAACGTCAGAAGTTATCCCGGGAAAACACCGGATAGTAGGCGTGGCCGTTTGTTTTCTTGCAAAATACCGTTTACCGCGAGATCCCATGTACCGCGAGTAGCCTGTAGTATCCCGTTTTCGAGCACCTTAAGCGTTACTTTTGCGCATGCGCACTAAAATAATCAACATCCGGTGTTACTAACCGAAATGAAAGTAAGACATATTCAATTGTAAAATTCCGGTACTGCAAAATTACTCCTTTTCAACATAATTAGAAATAAATAAATCACTTGCTCTTTGTACACGAGGTTATCAGTTTCACCAGAAAAAGTTTCCTCTAATCGAGCACGGGTATTATTTACTTTCCAGGGTCAAGGTCACACATATTAACAGCGATTACGTAAGAGCTAAGTAATCCCTGCCACAACGAACATCACGTGATGACAGCATGTGAACGTGACACATGTCAATATGGTGGATTGTGTTGCATACTCGGGCGTTGTCGGGCTCATGGAAATCAGCCGAGTTCTGACAAATGGAGGACGCATTTTCACAAAATTTATTTCCGATATTTTTTTCATTTTAGTTTTCATTTAACACATTACTATCTCAAAACATTATAAACACTTGGCCATTGCAAGAAAAAACAACAACATGTAGAAATATGAATTATCGAATAAGGGAACCTGCTCGAATACGGGAAACTAGAGGCTACACATGAAGCGACTATAATTGATCTAGGATGGTCCTCTTGGGTACCACGGTACTTAATGGCGTCCGGAAAAATCAATAATGAAAGGGGACATGAAAACATTCCATGATTTCTTTTTTTAAAGTAAATCAAATGCAGTCGAAATTATAATAAAAGTAATCACCGGAGATTAAAGTAAATGTTTTTGCTTTTAGTTTTGCTAATGCACGCAGTTGGTGGGCGATACTTTGTCCGCAAATGAACACTGTTTTGAATACCGCGGTATCGTAAAAGACGCGGTACCCAAGCAGACTACTATATATCGTCGTACCCCCTACTTCCGCCCGCCACCTACCTTCGCCATGTTTTTGTTTTGGTTCTAAAAAGGCGAGAATTACGTCTGGGCATGGGACCATTTTCAACTAGTTGACATTCCACTACACAGACTTAAAGCAAGGCCGAAAATGCGTCAAAATAAGTAAATAGTTAGAAACACAATTGAAATTAGCGGAGTTTGCGGTAATTTCCTATTCCTAATGTAGTGCTCACTTAAAATAGCGTTTTTCACCCCCAAAATCAATGCCGAAGTTGTTTGACAGTGTGTGTGCATTGTTTGCTATCCTATGAATGAAAGTAATGTGATGGTCTTCAAAACTTGTAAGGCAGGGCAAGTTTTATTGTTCATAAACGATAAAGTGGGCAAAGGTACATACAAACCAAAATGGCCGACATAAAATGGCTGATCACTTTAGGATTCTATTTATCAACCTATGATACATTTTAGAGGAAGATTTTCGATTTATATGCTGCAAAATGACTATTCTTTAAGGTGGGGGTATTATCTTTGCGATAGCTTTAGTTAATTCTATGTAACTTTGAAATAAAGCTTAGCATGGCGGAGGTAGGTTATTCGAGGATACCCTATAGTGTTTTACCGAGTGATTCGATATGATACACAAAAACAAAGCTTCACTACTTGTAACGTTACCGAACTTTCCGCTGTTTTCAAAGAGCAACGCTCTCTGATATAAATAGCGAAAAATCAAAATATCAAAGAGCGTATTTACATCAGAGAAGACTCGGATTACCACTACCCCACCCACTATTTCACCATTTGGAATAAAGTGCGATGGCTTCATTTTGGATGTTTTCCTTGCACAAACCTTAAATTAACAGCGTAAGATATTGAGAAAAAATGCTACAAATTTATTCTCACATCTCTTACCTATTTAAGAATTTCAATAAGAAAGTTATCCTTAGATTTTACAACTTTCTCTTGCTGTAACGAGAGTAAACATGTGCTTGTTGCTATATGACGTCACCGATTTATGTGTAGAAGATCGGGGTGAAAGGTCAATTTTTTCCCGCCATATTTATATCGCATTTCGACGTGCGAAATAATCACTTAAAAATAAATCTTGATCTAGATCTATCTAAATGAGGACCTTCTAAATTATTCTATTCTAAGATCTAGATCTAAATTTAATTAAAGGGACATTTCATTCCAATTTCAATTTTTGGGAAGCAAATTTGGAAAATTTGCTTTTCTTTGCAGCCGTGCTTCTCTGCACTTTAACATTCTCTGCATACCACACAACATCTTCCGGTCCTCCTCACTATAAATAGTTCTATCAAAAGCAAAAATTAATGAGGTAACAGTCATTCGAATGTTCATATGTAACTCTGAAGTTATACATGTAGATATTGAATAGTGTGACTGAAAGTGAAACATTCTATTAATCATGTCTTTAAGCGAAGAAAAGACCGACGTAGTAATTTGCTTTATTATGGTTCAAAGATCAGTCCAATGATCTTCCTTGTAAATCAGGGTCAGTCAAGTTTACTGAACTATGAAATATATTCAAAGGCTCAAAGCTATAAATAGACAATTTACACACTGATAAACCGTAGCGTGTATACTATGTATGTACAACTGGTAGTACCTGGCAAACCGCGTCCATTGATTGGTTAGTACTAGTATACACATAAAGGTTGTCAACTTGTGCTAAAAATAGATTCAACATCACCAGCATGGAATCAAAGTATTCAAGGTATTCAAATGGATAATCAAAGTACCTAATCAAAGTAATCTACTTCTGGATAGGCCTACATTGTACATTATTAACAAATTTGCTTCCCAACAGTACTTTCAGTACTTTGATTTAAAGTATGTCTTGATGCCAAGATTGGTTATTCTAATGAGTATAAATATTGTGCCGATTTTCGTTTTTGCCTATTTTCGAAATTCGGCAAATCCCTGCAGAACTCATTTGCCTAATTTCGAAACTCGGCGAAATAGCTTATTTATAATTATTTTAAGGTATATCGGGCCATTTTCTGTGCAGAACTCATCTTCAAAATATCTGTTTTTAGGGAGGTATCACAGTTTGCACTTACAAAATTATTTTAAGCACTTTTTATTCCAACAAAAGTTCGGTACCGAACAGCTAAAGTTCCGTACCGAAAAGAACATACTGAACATTCTTCTTCCGTTTGCGCGGAAGTTGATTCGTACCCTAAGCATTTCGTACCTTATCTTTTATCAGAGATATAGATAAACATTAAATTATATTATATGTCTCTGCTTTTATCAATTTGTTTACACGTTCAGCAGTACATCAAAATTATAGATGATATTGCCATTAAAATCATATTTACACTCGATTCCATTTATTCAAGTTGAAGTTCCACATTTTTTCGGAGCCTGAATTAGATCCATTGCTTTGGGCTTTCTAACCACCGAAATTAAAATGGTTTCACTAAGTTAAATATCGGCATTTTAGAAATGGTTCTTTTAAAGCAAACAAGATTCATTATGAAGCTTTTCATCTGCTAAATATATGTGATCTACCATAGATCTGCATACTTATGTTAATTAATTTGATATGTTCTAATTTCATTTAGACTAACTCAAAATAATGAGCTGATTGTAAAACAATTTCAACAGGGGAAGCCCTTTCTGTGAAAAATACCATATTCAGCATTTTTCCCTGCATTTTTCCCTGCTCAATAAGCTGTAGAGGCCAAACTGTATCTTTAAGGGCTGTCAGAACAAGCCGCTCCTCCCTACAATGCTAGCCAGAACTAGTGACCGACCCAGCCAAACAAGCTGGTCCGTCCCACCGTGCTGGCCAGAACAAGCGACCGACCTTTCCGAACAAGCCGGTCTGTCCAAACAAGCCGGTCCGTCCCACCGTGCTGGCCAGAACAAGCGACTGACCTTTCCAAACAAGCCGGTCTGTCTGACCATGCTGGCCAGAACAAGCGACCGACCTTTCCGAACAATCCGGTCCGTCCCACCGTTCTGGCCAGAACAAGCGACTGACCTTTCCGAACAAGCCGATCCGTCCCACCATGCTGGCCAGAACAAGCGACCAACCTTTCCGAACAAGCCGGTCCGTCCCACCGTGCTGGCCAGAACAAGCGACCGACCTTTCCGAACAAGCCAGTCTGTCCCACCGTGCTGGCCAGAACAAGCGACCGACCTTTCCGAACTAGCCAGTCCGTCCCACCGTGCTGGCCAGAACAAGCGACCGACCTTTCCGAACAAGCCGGTCTGTCCCAATGTGTTGGCCAGAACAAGCGACTGACCTTTCTGAACAAGCCGGTCCGTCCCACCGTGCTGGCCAGAACAAGCGACTGATGTTTCTGAACAAGCCGGTCTGTCCCACCATGCTGGCCAGAACAAGCGACCGACCTTTCCGAATAAGCTGATCCGTCCCACCGTGCTGGCCAGAACAAGCGACCGATCTTTCCGAACAAGCCGGTACGTCCCACTGTGCTGGCAAGAACAAGCGACCGACCTTTCCGAACAAGCCGGTCCGTCCCACCGTGCTGGCCAGAATAAGCGACCGACCTTTCCGAACAAGCCAATCCGTCCCACCGTGCTGGCCAGAACAAGCGACCAACCTTTCTGAACAAGCCGGTCCGTCCCACCGTGCTGGCCAGAATAAGCGACCGACCTTTCCGAACAAGCCAATCCGTCCCACCGTGCTGGCCAGAACAAGCGACCAACCTTTCTGAACAAGCCGATCCGTCCCACCATGCTGGCCAGAACAAGCGACCAACCTTTCCGAACAAGCCGGTCCGTCCCACCGTGCTGGCCAGAACAAGCGACCGACCTTTCCGAACAAGCCGGTCTGTCCCAATGTGTTGGCCAGAACAAGCGACTGACCTTTCTGAACAAGCCGGTCCGTCCCACCGTGCTGGCCAGAACAAGCGACTGACCTTTCCAAACAAGCCGGTCTGTCTGACCGTGCTGGCCAGAACAAGCGACCGACCTTTCCTAACAATCCGGTCCGTCCCACCGTTCTGGCCAGAACAAGCGACTGACCTTTCCGAACAAGCCGATCCGTCCCACCATGCTGGCCAGAACAAGCGACCAACCTTTCCGAACAAGCCGGTCCGTCCCACCGTGCTGGCCAGTACAAGCGACCGACCTTTCCGAACAAGCCGGTCTGTCCCACCGTGCTGGCCAGAACAAGCGACCGACCTTTCCAAACTAGCCAGTCCGTCCCACCGTGCTGGCCAGAACAAGCGACCGACCTTTCCGAACAAGCCGGTCTGTCCCAATGTGTTGGCCAGAACAAGCGACTGACCTTTCTGAACAAGCCGGTCCGTCCCACCGTGCTGGCCAGAACAAGCGACCAACCTTTCTGAACAAGCCGGTCCGTCCCACTGTGCTGGCCAGAACAAGCGACCAACCTTTCTGAACAAGCCGGTCCGTCCCACCGTGCTGGCAAGAACAAGCGACCAACCTTTCTGAACAAGCCAGTCCGTCCCACCGTGCTGGCAAGAACAAGCGACCAACCTTTCTGAACAAGCCGGTCCGTCCCACCGTGCTGGCCAGAACAAGGGACCAACTCAGCCAAACAAGCCGATCCTTCCAACCATAATGACCAGAACAAGCGACCTACCCAGCCGAACAAACCGATCCTTCACACCCTGCTGGCCAGAAACCAATCCTTCCCACCATGCTGGCCAGAACAAGCGACCGTCCCAGCAGAACAAGCCGATCCTTCCCACCTTGCTGGCCAAAACTAGTGACCGACCCAGCCAAACAAACCAATCCATCCCACCATGCTGGCCAGAACAAGCGACCGACTCAGCCGAACAAAGTTTTCAACAAACCGATCCTTCCCACCATGCCCACCAGAAACAAGCGACCAACCTAAACAAACTAATTGATCCCCTCCCACAATGCCAGCCAGCACAAGCAATCAACCTAGCCAAACCAACCGATCCCTCCCTCATGCTGGTCAGAACATGTGACCGACTCTACTTAACCAGACAATTTGTCCCCCCATGCCGGTAAGGGTTTGGGGTCTGTAACCAGAAATGCCTAGTCCTAGTGTAAATGACCAAAAAGGCCCAGTTCAAAAAGGCCCACTTTTTAAATTGATAAAAAATACCCAAAAAGTGTATATTGCATTTGAAATTAAATATGATTTATGATAGATTAATGATTGGTAAATTGATGATTTAATGCCCGGCTTAAATGCATTGGAACAATAATGATAATAAAATCAGAGCGAGAAATGGATCTTATATTATCATAATCATTCTAATAATTACGCATGCTTCCGCTTACAGTACGACTTCGCAACGTCATGATGACATCGTTTATCCTGTGACCTAATTCTATCAGAAAATTCAGAAAAACTTTGCCGTATTTCTTTCTCGCATGTGGATAAACATCAATGCACCAGAGACAGGTTTCGTTTAGGGAATGGCACTGTACTTTTCGACTGGGACCCACAGATGAAGTTTTTACATTCTGGTGTACAAGTTTACAATGCAGTGGCGTATCCAATGGGTTGGGGAGTTTTCGAGGTTCAAAGGAAATCCCTCTCAGCGGCAGATCCAGACTTTGTAAGGGGGTTCGAAATATCAAAAAGGTTGTTCGTTCTCTTATTATTACAAAATTCTGACTTTTTACACGAAATTCAAATAATTAGGATTCAGAGGAGGTTCGTTTGACTGCCGCACCCCCTCTGGATCTGCCACTGTCTCTGAAGCATGATTGTTTTATTTCAATGCAGAGATTCCGTCAAAATTGTGTAATACTCGGAAAACGAGCCTTTCTATTTGTAAATTCTAACCCCATCACAGAAATCCTTGATCCGCGGCAGCAACGAGTACGTAGGAAGCATCAAAAATCAAAGTAAACCGTAAAATAATCATTATGTCGTTGTTCGATTCATTTCTAATAAATCGGCGAGGAAAAAAACGAGAATAAATCGACAGAAATAGTTCTGCATGACACTGTCGCAGTAAACCGTAAATAATATCAACATTTCGGGCGTTATTTGATTCAATTATCAATAAATCGGCGAAAAACTCGACAGAAATAGTTCTGCATGACACACGGAACTTACTGAATCATAATTTCGAAAATGGATGCCCAGTTACGAAATTAGGCAAAGTTCCGTGCCCAGTTTCGAAAATAGGCATGCCGAAATAAGGCAAAAAACTAAGATTAGGCACAACATAAATACTAGATCTAGATCTATTAGTTTTTTGAAGTTAGGCCTATTGCCAATAAACGAGAAACACGCATTTAAAGTTGAGACATAATCGATAAATTGGATAATTATAAATCTGAACTGTTGTCCACAACAATTTGTTCAATTTTAACACAAAAGTATAAATTTCTCGTAAACGGCGCAATATTTTGGCTTGAAATTTTCAGAATTTTCATAAGGAAATATGCTTTTCAGATAAAAATAAAAGTAAAATTTATGACAAAAAATTCTGAAATGTCACTTTAAAATGTTTATGACTTTTCCCAAACAAGACATGGCTTCGACGCCCCTACTTAGTAGATCTACTAGAGAAAATCAAATATTGGGAAAACCTTATGTTAGGGAAAAAATGTTGATAAATCTAGACTTGCTAGATTAGATCATCTAGATTGGATTCCGTGGTCTAAAATCAGGTCCGAAGGAAGGAACAGGGGATGGGGGTAGGGGCTAAGCCCCCCCCCCCGAAAGTTGGCCAAAAATGCAGAATATTATAGGCCTGGCCTATTCATAGCACACTGAAAATTTAGGGGAAATCCAATTACAGCGCCCCAACCCAATTTAGACCCCCAATAGTTCTATTCAGAATTTCAGACACTGCCCATGGCTTTAGCCTGGGTCCAGTCGTCAAGATAGGCTGTACAACTTGTTCAATAAGATGGCGCATAGATAGGCTAATCAATACCCGTTAGGGCCTACATAGCCCGGCACCTCTTCTTCTTCTTCTTCTTCTTCTTCTTCTTCTTCTTCTTCTTCTTCTTCTTCTTCTTCTTCTTCTTCTTCTTCTTCTTCTTCTTCTTCTTCTTCTTCTTCTTCTTCTTCTTCTTATTGATTCTAGCCTATAGCATGAGGGGATCGAGGTGGGGGCGCGGTTAGGAACTCCGGAGTCCAGGGCCTCTCCACATCTGTTTTCTCGAAAAAAGGTAGAATAGGCTACCCGTAATGTGGCCATTTTGAAATTCATAAAACAAGATTTTTTCGAGCTGCGTCGTTATGTGCCCGAACATAATAATATTATTCGGGCGCGGTCGTCATGGAACATTCGGCGGTGGAAAGTTCCACTGCCGAATGTTTTCGACGTCGCTCGAATGATAGTGACGTCGCGAATCTCATAAGAGGTAGACTACATTAATAAAAAAAAATGTGGAAGTCTCATTGTGTCTAGAGCTGGAAATACAGAAATACACGGTAGGCCTAAACATTCACGTTTCCTTCTAGCAGACTAAGGTTGTTACTTATATACTCAGTTCCAAAAGAAAGTGTGCAATTTTAAATTTTGAATATCTCGAAAAGTATACTGTCTATCGCAAGGAAACTTTGTACGACACATCTCAAGACTATTGACAAACGATTTATTGATGAAGAAATCACATAACACGCACGAAAATTCGGCTTGATTGCGATTTTGCATTTTTAGTGTTTTACGTATGCCTGACGCAATGGATGAGTTATCGATCAGAAATTACACTCGCTGCACCCCTTTTGGCATATCGTAGCATAAAATCACATGCTCATTACCTTTGTACATCATGCACTAGCGTGAAACGAATTACAATTAACGTTGGTTAGCAAGACCGAACCTGGTGAAAACGAAAACCTCCCGAAAAATTGAATTTGTACGGTATTTATGTTCTAATAGCAATTGGTCATTTGTATGACATCTTAAATGCAAACAAATTCGCTTTAGAACGTTATTGTACCTTTCGACGGCAATTCACTAGACCTCTAACGTAGTGATTACTAACGTTGACGTACACGTAACGTCTACAAGAAAGTTCAAGCTTTAACGTGGCAAAGGCTTGGAATGCTTGTCCAAACCCTACAACGGCATATAAGCTTGTAACTCTATCCACAGGAAAAGCTGTAAGGAGTGCAAATCTCAACACCATCAACGCCATAATGATCTGACTTTTTGTTTGCAATATGAGCAATTCTATCGACATCTGTTTTGATGCCAATTTTCTTTAAGGTCTAATCTGATGTATGATATTACTTTTACTCCCTAAATTGCCATTAACTTTGTGAAAATTAAGGTAAAGGTAAAACGCAAAAGTGCACACTTTCTTTTTGAACTGAGTATATATTTCTATGACTATGTTGGCTCGGTTTACCCGTTTGGCAAATGGTAAATCAATCGCGACTGTCTATCAACGTAGACGCACAGGTCTGGGCTAGGCCGTCTTCAACATCTCTGAGAAAGAAATCTTTTTAAAATTTGTCTCAACGAAATCGCCAGGACAAATAAACGTAACTGTATCGGAGATTGCCCAACGACACAAGTCTTAAGGTAGTCCACCCCTAATGGGATCCGCGCGCCGTGAGAATTTTTCGTGCGAGGCCGTTAATATTCGGTCTAAGTATCCGAACGGGGTGACTTCGTAAACATTTAATTTGGCAGTGAAACGTTCCACTGTCGAATGATTGCGACGTCGCACGAATAATTCCGACGTTGTGTGAACCTCATTAAACGCGGACTACGTCAAAGCCATATAATTATGCTCATTGTAATATTAGTGGCGCAGTGGTAGTAGGTGTTATTGCAGTAGGCCTACAATGATAATTCTGCATAATTTACAATCGTGATAAAAGTCATATTTTTTTTATTAAAAGTTGTTAGATCTCTGTATATACATGAAAAGAATGGCCTGAAATTTTTGACGAACAGTCAGCTTTCAAGAAGTCTTATTTTGACATAAAGCGAATAAATATTGTAGGCCCTCTTAGCAGTGAAATAGGCTACTTATTAGACAAACTTTGTTTACCGCGTTAATCATGGTTAATAGTCTTCCACAAAAAAGACAAATGTTTTAACGAAATATAGGTGACGCATTTGGAAAACGTCCAGTATTTTCTTTGGCAAAGAAAAAATTTAAAGGCCTACGTATCATTGTTATGTCGTTTGTTTCCATTTTTTTCCATTTGAGCCTTTTTAACTCTTTCCCAAACGACAAAAAATTAAGGTGGTCAAATTTGAAAGCAGTTGCAGTGGACAAATTATATGTAAAAAATAGGATTTTTGTACAATATAACAGAGAAAATATTGAGACAAAAGGAGAAACTGCGGTTATCAGCAGTTTCTTCTTTTGTCTCAATGTTTTCCCAAGCATTTTCTATTAGGGACGTCAAAACCTGTTCTTGTTTGAGAAAGGGTTAAACGAGAGCCATCGGAGACATGTTATTTTCCATAAATACAACTTGCAAAATTTTGTATACTAGCTACAAAAATGGAATCAAGTTCACCCAATCTGTTCTAGCGGTTGTAGAGAAATCGCTTCAGACGTTGCCAGAAAGGGGGGGGGGGGGTCTCACCATATCAAGAATTCCCACGCGCGGAATTTCATGAAATTTGGTATGAAGTTAGTATTCTGTATTACGGCGCTATTCCCGAAAATTTTTCCAAAAATCTATTCCGGAAAATAATTTTCTAAGAATTTTAAGATTTTTGCTTAAAAATGGGGGGTATGCTAACTTAAAGAGGGCATATTATACACACAGCTTTGTTGTGTTCGAGCCAAATTGTCCCCAAAAATAATGTCTAATAATTTCTCTTCGTGTATAAACCACAATAGTATATATTACTCAACAAAAACAATTTGCTAAAATATTTTTTAATGGCCTCATCGCCAATTTTTTTTGAATTTTTAAATATTTTGACCAAATTCAGGTCTTAATTTCACCTAGTTCCAGTTTTTGTCAACCTATGAAATTTACATTAAAATTGTCCTCATATAATTATGCCCATGCTTATAGTGAAATATGAAGAAAAAATAAAATCAGTAACAGTGTTGCTTTTGAATTTAAGTGTAAAGGGTCCAGATTTCTAAGAATGTAGAATCTAAGATTATACTTAGAACCTTCTATATAAATGTGTAAATACATGTAGCTCATTATGCTTAGTTGTGTCTTTATTCAACACAACCAACTTATACATGGCATTACATGTAATTTTAGCATTTTTCAAACAAAAACATGGTTCTAAAGAATAAATGGCATCTTGTCGTACCCCACCCACCAATGATATAATGTAAGAAAAATCCCAAACAGCGGAGTAAATTATGAAACGTGTGGATGAAAAATAAAGGAAATGAAATAATGTTACATATTTAACCTATTATGTCATCTTTTTTTAAACTTTTCCTTTGTTGCTTATCGGCATTTAGACTACATTTTTCTTCTTCCGGTTACAGTGCTGGGCCCTTATAAGAGCATTTTCGCACAGTTATTATAAATACAAACATTTTATTTCTTTACCACACTGCTCAAGATGATAAAAAGAACACAGAGGCAGTTATTATTATTATTATTTGTGCCTTTCAATGCAAAATTGGTAATATTTCTATTGTAACGATGAACTGGTCACTGCTTTGTTGACATCATTTTCGCATGTTTGTATCAACAATATTGATACAAATATGTTGTACAATGACTCCTCTTGCTATTTTGATTTAAAATTGGGGACTGATATCAAAACTAGGTAGGCAACATTGAGCTTTTGCTAGATGGTACGATTGAAATCCGGGAGCATTTTAAGGTGCCGTTGTTCACAATTTTCATTATTTGACAACGTTACCGGTTTCAAATTTTCACCAAATTTTGCATACAAACAGAGGACATATATGACCAACTTTCTTATCAATTTCATAGGTTGACAAAGACAGAAACACACAGAAAAATTTGATATAATTTTAGGTTTTGAAAATTTCTCCGCTATTTTTCTGACAATTTCTGACTTTATAAAATTCTGAGAATTTTTTTGCGCATGTTGGTACCAACAATATTGGTATAAAAAGTTTCTACAATGACTTCTCTTACTATTTATTTTAATAACTAAAACTTGTGGATTGATACCAAAACTAGATAGCCAACATTGAGTTTTTGCAAGACGGGTATCAATGAAAACCGGGAACACTTTAAGGTGCCGCGTATAGGCCTATATGGACTCTTTGAGTGGGGTCAGAGGTCAGAGACATTCTATGTGTACAAAGTTACAAGAAAATCTGTGCGTGGGTACAAATGAGACCCCCCCTTTTTTGTAATGTTGAAGCCCAAGGCATACCATCAAGTCCATTTGACGTATTTTGACGCCCCAAAGCAGGAAAACTCTGGAAAATATCGCGGAAAATTAAAAAATTGCTTGTGACAAGCAATTTCTTCATTTCTCACAATATTTTCCACACAGAGAGACCAGATTGTAAAGTTATATTCACTTGAAATTGTCATCTGTAACATATTTGGATTTGGAAGAGTCAACATTTTTGTCACATGCAGTGACTGGGAAAGGCCTGCGCCATGGGCCATAGTCACATTGAAATTCCAAATGTCACATTGTTTTAGCTAATGAGTGGGCCCTTGTCCCATTGAATTTTGCTGTTTATGAGAATGGAGCAATTTTACCCTATAATTGTCACATCAATTTTCAAAATGTCACATTGATTTTGTAAGTGGAAGTGACATTGTCCCATTGAAGAAATGTCTTTCCCAATCACTGCACATGGTAATGGGTTGTGGGGGTTCCTGGCCATCTAAGGATCCGTTTGACACATTTTTTCCTTCTAAAGACCACTGGGCACACTTAAAATTTCTTTTATTTGAGCCCGGGCTTCCAGGCCTTCGCCTAGATTCACGCATAGAACGGACAAACGAACGGACTACCATTAGGTAGCCTACTATTTTACAGCGTTGTATTGTAATATGAAAATAAGGTAGAGCCTCTAACCGGGGTCAAGATATAGGTCTAGTAGTTGTTATTTTCTATCATATTCATGCATTTGCAAGGACGGATCCAGGATTTTTTCCCAGGCGGGTCCAAGCCCAAGATTTTTTTCAAGGGGGGTCCAAGCCCAAATTATGGCTTAAAATGTAGTAAATATGTAACTTTACACTGAATTTATATAGTCAAAATTTTATTTTTGGCCAATGCCAGGGGGGGGGGGGGGGGGTTCAGACCCCCGACCCTACCTCTAGATCCGCCCATGCATTTGTGATTCTTTAATGATAATCTGGTAGTAAAAGACAGATTCAGTGACGTGAAAAAATTTAGCTTTTGAATTAGTAAGAGAAGTCGTCTAGTGGTGTAGGTCACAAACCATAGCCTAATTATTATTGTATTTGGCCAAATGCAAGGGAAAAAAAGAAACCTCAAAACCTCGTTTCAATTTGAGTTCTCAAGACAACATTCTTCGTTTGTCTAGTCTTTTTCATTAGCCTTCAGAATTGAAGAAGACAAAGACAGATCTATGATGTATTAGAAAGGGTTTGTTCATGATTGACGTGCAAACTCCTGACATATCAGTTAGAATTAGAATACGTTCAGAAGAAAAAAATCTAGCTTTGCAAAGTTCATTCCGGTCACTCATGACTCATTATTTATAATGTAGAATCACTATTTTTGTCGTCCAATGTGACTTCTTTGACCCTTTCAAAACAAGACATGATTTTGGTGTCCCTTAGAGACGACAAAACGAAAATCAAAGTGCTGAGAGCACTGTAATTGGACGTCTCTGATTGATTGAGCGGGATTGTACATGAACGAAAGATATTTTATTCATTCTTCTGTGTTTAATTCTATAAGATCGCTTTCGGACATACGAAATCGGCTTTAATACCAGAAAACCCTTCTCAGGCTTCAAATTGATTTGATTGCCGTTTCAAGACAACTGATTTGTCGCTATGAATAATCACTATTAATTTGATTACCAAATTCAATTAAGGCCATGCGATTAGCACTTTTGTCTTCTCTTCTTGTTTCGGTTTACTATGAGTATTGTCGTCAGTTATACTTTTCATTGATTTTATAAAGTACGCTACAAAGCAATTTATTCAAAATGTAAGCCAACGCGCTACCTAAATGAAAGCCGCGATAGCTCACTTAGCAGAGCACTCACCTTGTACTCTTTACACATGTTATATCCGGAAGGCCCTGGGTTCGTATTCTACTCAGACATTGTTCTTTTTAATCATCTTTTTTATACGCCGCCGGAGGCGGACGTATATTGGCGTCATCTTCTCCGTCTGTCCGTCCGTCCATCCATCCGTCCGTCCGTCCGTACGTCCGTCCACTTTTCTTGTCAACGCAACTCCTCCTAAGTTTCTGGCTGGATCTTCTTGAAACTTGGTCAATGTTATCACCTCAATTGGTAGATGTGCATGAAGGAAGGATTTTATGGTTCGTTGATTTTTGCCAGAGTTATGCCCCTTAAAAACTTAGTCTCTGGGGCTTATTGAAATTGCAGCCTTGTCAACGCAACTCCTCCTAAGTTTCTAGCTGGATCTTAATGAAACTTGGTCAATGTTATCACCTCAATTGGTAGATGTGCATGAAGGAAGGATTTTATGGTTCGTTGATTTTTGCCTGAGTTATGCCCCTTAAAAACTTAGTCTCTGGGGCTTATTGAAATTGCGGCCTTGTCAACACAACTCCTCCTAAGTTTCTGGCTAGATCTTAATGAAACTTGGTCAATGTTATCACCTCAATTGGTAGATGTGCATGAAGGAGTTATGCCCCCTTAAAACTTAGTCTGTGGGGCTTATTGAAATTGCAGCCTTGACAACGCAAGTCCTCCTACGTTTATGGCTGGATATTAATGACACTTGGTCAATCACCTTAATTGGTAGATTTGCATGAAGGAAAGATTTTATGGTTCAATGGTTTTTTCCAGAGTTATGCCCCCTTAAAACTTAGTCTCTGGGGCTGATTGAAATTGCAGCCTTGTCAACACAACTTCTTCTAAGATTCTGACTGGATCCTTATGAAACTTGGTGGATGTTATTACCTTAATTGGTAGATGTGCATGAAGTAAGGATTTTATGGTTCATTGATTTTTGCCTGAGTTATGCCCCCTTCAATCTTAGTATCTAGGGCTTAATTATATTTCAGTCTCGTGAACGCAATTCCTTCCAGGTTTTTGACTGGATATTTATAAAAACCTTTTTGTGAACACAACTTTTTACAGGTTTTTGTGTGAATATTTATAAATCCTTGTCAATGTCATTTTTTTGTCTCAAGTTTTATAAGTGGCGGCGTATATTGTGACCATGGCACTCTTGTTCGACTTTTATCTCCACCATCGTTGGCGAAAAAACGACCGCAGTGATTTAGAATCGATCTTAACACAAATTCAACGAAATAAAGTAATGAAACGCCGATCATTTACATACAATTCCGCTCAATCAATGAGAGGCGTCTAAATATAGTGCTCCAAGCACTTTGATTTTTATTCCTGTTTAGAGTAAAAAAAGAAAAAAACACGGTAGCAGTTTTCCCTGGTTGTAGTTACAAAACACATTCAATACATACTTTTCCTGAAACAAAATACCAGATGAATTGGAGCACATAACCATGGATTCCTCATACAAGTACTACCGCAGCATCCTTACATCTACAGATGTGCATAAAAAGAAGAAATTGGGAACGTGCCGTCGGGAAAATGGCAGTGGAGTACAATAAGCAATTTAAATCTTCATATCACTATCAACGAAAATTTGAGAATAGCAATGTCCCTATCTGTAAACATATTCATACGATCATCCAGGTACCATCTGTTGCAGACCAATTGCTTCATCTTCTTAGCTCAATACACGTAAACGGGTCTCTTAAACGAAATAAATACAGATCGCTGTCACTTAGTCTTATACTAGTAATAGTCATTGTTGTCATGATCATCGATCAGTATGTAAATAGGTCATGATACTGTCGAATATCAGTGATACAGATGCTGGAGAAAAAAACTCGTAAGAGCAACTATTTTTCTGAATAGGTGGATTTCACTAGTGTCTCATCTGAGGCTGTTCAGATGGAACCCCGATTTGTCATCGAGTCGAACCCGAGTTGCGAAATGAACTCACTCCCCGATAATCAATTTCAAAACCCTGGTTCCAAAGTACGTCTCGTGGAAACACCGTTCCTTTAAATGTGTCGAAGACTTAAACAACAATGACAAAGAAAAGGAACCTATCATACACAATACGTGCATTAAATTGGGTAATCATTCTAAAATGTGTGTTTTCAGTAAACACATCAAGAAAAACAAACGTTTTACAGAAGAAATAATCCGAACTGGTTTTGAACCAACGGCGTTCCAAATTTCAAACTGAAAAAAAGGTTGCGAGGTTAATCCTTTCCCGTTTGAGCTATCGCTGCTGCTGATGATATAGGGTGTCTGTTTACATTATAACCATAGTGTATGCATGTATCGCTTTCTAAAGATCTTACCCTTTACACAATAAATATTACGAAAGTCAAAAAACTACAAGAAAATGATTAAATCGAAAAAAGATCGTAAAGTTGGTTAAGACGTGGTATGAATTGAATCGGCCAATGAATCTTATAGTATTTGTTAGAGAACACATAGAAAGTAGGAAAAGATACGACAGTTTTCCTGTATGGTCGCAAAATCTATTTTGAATTCTGGTCAACTGGCAATTGAGTCTGAGAAAGGGTTTTTTGGTAATGAAAACCCATTTCGCCTGTCCAAAAGTGGTTATAAGAATTGTACGTCCTTTCGGACGTCCAATTAAAAATCAGACAAAAGATATACTTGTTGAAAATCAAACATTTCTCATTTTGTCTGTATATTATCTGTGCTATATTGTACATTGATCGTATGCTATCTTTATCAACGGCGAATTCGTCGTTTGCAGCAACTTTCAAATTGAACGACCCTCAAATATTGTCGTTTGAGAGAGCGTGAAATTGGACCAGTAGATCTATATACTTCCATTATTTGGACTAAAAAACGTAACCCTTACTCAATTCAGCGATATTGTATGAAAGCTTAACGGAAAATGGCTATAGTTACTAAAACGTTGAGACAAGAGAAGAAATTTCTGATAACTAGCATTTTCTCCTTTTGTACAAATGTTTCCGAAGACTTCTCCATCTCCATGATAATCGTCAAGAAGGTCTTGTTTGGGAAAGGGTTGACACGAGATGCTGAGATCTATGTATATTTTGCTGTGAAACAGACTTTAGGCCTAATGAAGAATTCTCAAAATGATTAGATCTATAAATCTTTTCCTTCATTTTCCCCCAATATTTCCTTCTAGTCTATATCTAAAATATTTTTTGGTTAAAAAATGGAAAATCTATTTTCCTTTCAAATTAGCTGGCGCTTCTAGCTCCGATATAAGATAAACGGGTTTGAATAATAATTCACAAATCCTACACCCCGCAGACAGAATTTGACGTGGACTGAAAAACTTCTAACGTCGTAGTCATTTGATAAAAGACGCGCGTTTCCAAACAACGCTACTTGACGTCTGATAACGCCCGGGAAATGGAACGTCGCGAGAACGCAGAAAAATCCATGTTGACGTCATATCGGCTAGTTATATGACGTCACAAAGTCAAAAACTGACTGGTTCACTAAACTCGGATATTTCAATGTCACGGGACCCCAGACAACGGAGGTAATTAGCACTAAACCAATTCACAATCTCAGTATCTTGGATAAAGCCTGGCAAAAGGACAACCGAGGGTGTCCGAAAACCGGAAAAAATTCAGAACGAGACTCGTGCAACTCAACCCAAAAACACAATATAACAAGCACTGAAATCTATATAATACGCCCACAATATCGTAAGCCGTGGTCAATTCCATTGACCCCGGTATAAACTGTCTTTCAAGATCGGGCCGTATAGAAAAAGATTGGGGAAACGTTGGTGTAAAATGAGAAAATGCTGGCAGGCATAGAGTACGCAATATTTCTTTCGTATTCTACCTTTATACAACATCCATGGAGACTTCTGCAGTGCTCAGATATCAAGATTGAAACGTCTAAGTAATTGTTGTTAGAGAAATGGTTGGTTTTTGAACTGCCTTACGTTATCGGGTCTATGGCAACAGAAACATAAACGACAACATAAACAGTATAAATTCTCATTTTGTTTCAATATTTTTTGTGCTAAATAATGCTTCCGTTCTTCCTAAATTTTCACCAATATATTGTCGTCTGAAACAGTTTTCAAATAGGGAACGATTTTCTCCAGTTAATTATGACGTAATTTCGGACATACAAATATTATTTCGTGGGTGTTGTTATAAAATCTGGTAACTACGGCTTGAATCAAGCCGTAGTTACGAAATTTTATAACAACACCGACGGTTTATCAAAACATAACGTTGAACCCAGTCTATTTTAGTACAAAATTCATTGCCATTGGATAAATCTAAGAATTCGTCAAATTGTTATTTTATATACTGTCTTTCAAGATCGGGCCTCTGTGATAATAAACACATAAATATGACCATAAACAATATTTTCACAACATAAATCATAACCATGAAAAATATATCCAGAGCTTTACTCGCATTTTGCCACGTGACTCGCTCGTGCCCCACGCACGTGCACCCGTTGTTTATAGGCCTTCTAGATATTTGTTTACGTTTGTCAGTCTCCACTTTGATATTTTTCTCATTCGTTGATGCCGCGGTTTCTTCTACATTGTCTTGATTTGCAGTTCTGTCACATTCGTCGGCGTAATCTTCTCGACATAACTTTAAACAGAAAATTGCTTTTAGTACCACCACGATTGTCCGAACAAAATTTGGCATTGGATGTGAATCCCGTTTAAAATGAATCCTTGTACTAAGAAACAGGAATAGAAGAGTCATCGCACTGAGTATGTACCAGAACATTATCTTGTAGGTTATCAGGGGTATGGGGTCCGAGTCTTGCGGCAGGTAGTCCCCCAGCAGCGTCATATAGACTGACAAGGCCAGCATGATGGTCACTGAGTAGCCAATGCGCTCTCCGGAATCCGGGGGTAGCAGGAACACCAACGGGTTTAGAAGAGACAATATTACTATCGGTACTAGAAAATTGAGAATCATGTACCTCGGGTTACGTTGTAGATGGTACGTCAGGGTAACATTTGATCCGTTTTTGTGTGAGACATAATAGTCGGTGACACTCCAAGTCCCCTGTGGATCATATTCTGCCATGTGTAGTTCATCAAAATAGATGGGGTTAAATATGATCCTCCCATAATATCCATAGATGAACAGCTGGACGCTACACCTCTGAGCGTCAAATGGGTAAAATGTGGTGTCCAGATCGCACGACGTCTCGAAAGTCTTCATCGTGATCCAGCGACAGTTTCCGCTTGGTAGATAGTCTATTAGATCCTGTAATGGAATAAATCGCTGCTTTTCAACAAAAACCTCGTAACTGGAGCTTAAAACGACGTAATGGTAAGGTTATAATTTAATAAGGTAGATCTAAAACAAAGGAATTTAAAGTTTGCCTTTGGTAACCAAGTCCAAAATCTTTCAGCCGGGAATTAAGGTATATGGCCCATCATTAAAAACACCACTTTCTAGCGATACGAAATGCAACAAATTACACATACTTAAAATAAATTCACTTCACAAAAGTTGATTCACCGTGCCGGATTACTAGATTATGCTTCAAAAAGAGAATAATTTATAGATATTGTTTTACTCTATATTCATATGCAAGGGAGGTAATGTTTGTTAAATATTTCCATAAGTATGCCTTAATTCAAAATTCTAAGTCTTTCAAAATGCTTGTATTTTGAATGGAAATGTAACGTAGTTTAGGAATTACTGGTACTTTTCAAATTTCGCCTCTGGCTCTTTGGTTCTAATGATGGGTTGTATACATTAAATGTGAATGCGAATAAATTGTAGATGGTATAGCCTACAAGTATGCTTGTCACTACGAACTTATGGGACGTAGTTTTCACAGGAACTTGATTAAGTTCAGTCGCAGTCATGCAACCATTAAGGCAAGACATGGGTAATGCACTTCCTGTATTATCGTTATATTTCGACTTATTCCGTAAGTTTTTTCGAGAAACCGGGGCCAGGTCTTACCCTAAATTGACCGGTTAAATGACAAATTTACGTCTGAGTTATAATCTGTATAGCCTACCGAGATGTGTGCGTAGTTTTCACATGACGTGTAGGTCTCTCTTATATAATTAATATCTACCTTAGGTTATTAATTTTCATAATCTACACATGTCATCTCGTGTAAATTAATCTAAATGAGCTAGGACCAGGAAAAGTGGCATTCATCCTTTTTTCAAAAGGCAAAATTTGCCTTTGAGCATAACATAGTTCTAGATCAGCCTGCGTATTCACGGAGTCTGATCATGAACCATGTTGTTCTCCAATACGTCATTTATTACCGGTACCAAACGGCAACATTTTAAACTTGTCCAAGGTCAAAGGTGTTGCCGACAACAATTTCAAGTGAATGGAATTCTAGATTTTTCGGCCTTTCTGGTTAGAAACCATAGTGGGAAATGAAGAAATTGCTTATGACAAGCAATTTCTTCATTTTCCAAAATGATTTCCAAAGCTTTCATCTTGTGGGGCGTCAGAAAGCGCCATTGTGCGGGAATGGTAAGCAACCATATGAGAGCTGCAGCGTGGACCCTGGCCAGAGTCCAATTATGTACAGACCGATCTTGAAACATGGCTGTCTAAATAGCTATCATGAAACCTTTTTTCAAATCCCGACACAAATTTTATTAACATCATGTTGTAAAAGTTTAAATCACATCCTTAAGACTTCAATATTTTGTAGTCTAAATTTTCGCCATATGGAAATGAGTTTAAGATTTAATTTTCTGACATTTTTCAAAAGTGGATAGGCTATATTAATTTTATTTTTTCTTACTGTACATCACTTTGATAGGTGCATGCGTACACCGACAGTTATCTTACAATACCCCCCCCCCCCCCCCCCCCCCCCCAAACAACAAAAATAAGCTGTAGGGTTCTACATCCACCATGTTCCTTCGCAATGTAGAACCATTGGCTTGCAAAGATGGGTCAAATTATACAGAAAGCGAAATAGAAAGCAATAAATCGTTGCTTTTCAACAAAAAGCTCATAACTGTAGCTTCAAACAATCTGCAGTTACGAGGTTTTTGTTGAAAGGCATAGACGAGTAGGCTTAGTAAATTTAGATCTAATGGTTAACGAACATTTTGTTCTAGGAAAAACGAATATAGTTTAAAAATCATAAAAGCATTTTGTCTATGAGAAAATAGAAGCATTATGTTCTTGACAAGTTCACACAGTGACATACTTCCATTCTCCTATCATCGCTCTTTAACAAAAACCTCGTAACTGCAGATTATCCTAAGCTGCAGTTACGAGTTTTTCGTTGAAAAGCAGCGACATATTCGCTTTGCTTTGCTTTGCACACATTGGAATCTTCTTTCAAAGACGATTCTCATTAGTAAAGGGAACATAGGTTTTGATCGAAATTAATTAGGTTAATTAACTATAACATACCAAAATTCCCTCACCTTAGGAGCTTTGGCTCGAGTTCATCAAGATACCTTAATCCATTAACAGACGGCATAATTTTAGACTGAGTCTAAATTCAAAGACGTTGCAGACGAAAATTTCAAGTGAATTAATTATTACATTAATTTGATCTTTCTGGTTAGAAAACATTGTAGAGAATGAAGGAACTATTTGTCCACAATGTTATTAAAACCGTTTGTTTTGTGGGGCTTCAAACTGCGTAATCACGTGGGAATGATTAATCAATTATCTCCCAAGCAAGTCCTAATTTTGACATCCCTAAAAGAAAAGGCTCGGGAAAACAAGAAAATGCCAAAAAAAAAACCCATCCAGTTTCTTCTTTTGTTCCAAAATTTTCTTGGGGAATATGATATGAACAATAACATTACTTCATCAATATTTATTTTGTTGTCTGTAGTAGCTTTCGAATTCTCAAGTTTAAAGTCTAAAAAATCTAGGTCTAAATTTGTGCAGTGTGGGAAAAAGCAAAAAAAAAATCACAGTTACCCAGTCGTGTATATGATGACTTTTAGCGTGAGAGTTCGGCACGGCCAGGCTCGGCTTCCATACTTTCTCCGCTTCCATCGTTATATGGTCCAGATCAGAATGCACCCCTCTCTTCCAAACAAACGACTCGTCGATCCAGAACAGCTGCACCACCATTACGGTCGTCATTCGTCCTCGGATCTCATCCAGATCGCTGATCGATCGTAGTTCGATCGCCGCGTCTACCACGAATTCTGCACTCTGATTTTTGATGGGTAATATTGTTTTATCGTATCCATTCGTTAATTTTTCCTTCAATACTTTTACATCCTTTATGGTCGCTGTCCGTACAGAACAAATAGGAAATATGTTCAATACAAAAATCACTTGAACCGAAATCCATGCGCTTGTCATTTTCCTCACTTCCATGTTGACAATAGTACATGTAATATGTTTAATATAATATTATAAAAATTCATTAAAAATCTTGTTATAGTTATAATGCTTAATAAAATTTCATCCACAATCTTGTTTTAAGTTCAACATGACGTCCAAACATACATGATGATGAATGACAAACATAACTTTATAAAACTAATTTTTGTCTCCTGTGTTTCAAGCTTGCGAAGCGAAATCATACAAAAATAGTACTTTAACGTCTACATTTTTATCTTTGTATTTATGAAACATTACACTTGTAATCCAACCATTACCCATATTCGGAGATGGTCATTAATTAACCCTTTCACAAACAATACCTCGTTTTAACATCTAAAGAAAACAAGGACTTAGAAAAACGTAAAAGCAAAAAAGAAAATGCTGAAAATCATATCTTTCTTGTTTTGCCACAATGTTTTGTGTGCTATGTAGCGTACAATATTTCTCTATAACCAGCCATTTGCTTTCTGTAGCAGTTATCAATCTGGTACAGACTAAGTTTTTGCAGTTTGGGTAAGAGTCAAGTGTCAAAAGCCAATGAAGAACGATATAATTATATCGATGCTTTTCAACGAAAACCTCGTGACTGCAACTTAAAAGAAGCTGCAGTTACGAGGTTTCCGTTGAAAAGCGACGATATTAGAAGTAAAATGGGGCATTCGGTAAAGCAACCTATACGTGTAGTAACTTTTTTTTCTAATTAAGGTAGTTCATCCCTAATGAGACTCGCGCGTCGTCGGAGATTTTCGTGCGACGTCATTAAGATTCATTATTGCCTAAAATGTGTGTTTTCAGTCTGTTATTGGCATTGTATAACCAGCAGAAACCGGGCGGATATCCAGAGAAATCGTGCATTAATCGGCAGATTCACGTGCGATATCGGACCGGTTTTGCACTCAAATATCCTCGATCGGGGATTTGTTGTGAGTGCTTCAGAAAATTGAAAATAAAGCCGAAATTTTGTCATTTCCCTTTTCCGCGATGTAAATTCTTGTAAGACCCCATTTCCAGTTTACATCCCATATAAATAGTAAACTAGGTCTCCCAGTGTAACCATATCTGATGACGTAATGTAGTGACGTAGGTTTAATTCTTGGAATCAAAAAGTAAACAAACGGGCAGCTGACAGATTTTAAACTAAAAGTGGATTTCGTGGACATGGAAGGATAGAAATTAGAATTGAGTGGTTGTGGTCTAGGTCAAATATGGTGGTAAGCCTATGTGTTTCTTGTTCTTCTTTTAGTAACTGCAATTTTTCCTTTACAACTTTGTTTTTATTGAAATGAACGAATGTCTGAAACGAACCAGACGGTTCAGAGAAGTACCTCGGAAATTCCGACCTTTTAATTTATTACTCGCACTGAAATGAATGTTAGAATATCCAGAGTATGTTTCCAAAAGAAAACTAAGTCGAATATTGTTACGATTTCGCAAACCCAAATGAAGATTATGTCAGTAAAAATGCGATGAAACTTGACTACATAGCTACACGATGAAAATCAAACGGCCCGTCTAGTGGATATCGGGCTTACTCGATATATGTCGAGTCGAATGCCGGAAAACTGGTATCTGTCGGTGTAAATGTGGCTAAATTTTCACAAAGTTTTTTAGTTATTCGTCTTATTTTATTACATTTCTTTGCAAATTATTCATATTTTATGCAATAATAGCGTCAATTCACGTTTTTTCGGTCGTTAACATTCTCAGAGGCCCACAAAATGGGTTATCGCCTTCGACCTGCGGTCTCAGGCGATAACGCATTTTTTTGGGCCTCTGAGAATGTTAACGACCGAAAAAACGTGAATTAACCCTATATTACGCATCCGAACCTATTCGGGCGACGTCGTAGATTTTCGATGATGGAATGTTCCACCGCTGAATGTTTATGACGTTGCCCGAATAATTCCGACGTCGCTTGAATCGTGATACATGTAGAATATAACACAGAAAATATTTACACGAAAGGAAAAATGCCGGTTTCGAGCAGTTTTTTTTCTTTTGTCTCCATATTTTAACACGCCCTTTCTGTAATGGGCGGCAAAACCATATATTGGCATTTACTCGATTTTTATGTTGAATAAGCATATCGGGCTGTTATAGGATATTGGCTCACCGATTTTTGCAAATAAAACAAGACTTAGTATTAAAAAGCTACTAGATATGTGTGTATGTGTGCAGGCCCGTAGGAACGGGGGGCTAGCCCCCAAAAGTTGGCCAAAATGCCAATTTCTTTATTTCACACTAAAAATTTAGGGAAACTCCAATTTAGCCCCCCCCCCCCCCCGCTATTCAGAAACTGGGGCTTTAGCCTACCCAATATGAAATTGCTTCTTGCATAAACACTGTGTTGTAAGCTGTCCGTTAGATTTGTGTAGTTTGTACGGAAGTTTTGAGTGGTCAATCAAAGATGGCGTCCGTGGAAAATCGCGAGAGGTGGGTGTCTAAGTTTTTCGTCGATAATTTGCTTAAATGACCGTATCTTGTCTTGATACTGATATCATCGCACAGGAGAAATGTATACCTATTCACGGTGCTATATAGCCAAGTACCAGTGTTGTCCTATCGCCTTTGCCCATTGTGCAAAGACAGCCCAACACGGAAAACTTTTTTCGAAGCGAGAAAGTTGCCCTTTTGAGGATGATTACATAGTAAACAACGAACTAGGGAACAAACTATTGCTCTCACTTGGATGCTTTTAACATGTTCTTTTCTATGGTTACCGTTATTTTACACAAAAATGTCCAGAATGACCACAAACGCTGTGTTTACTAAATGGCCAAACAACGGTGTAGTCACAGTGAAAATATGCAGACACAACGGTGCAGTTTCTGTGTTTTATGTTTTCGAGGTTTTCGTTGAAAAGCAGCGATTAATGCTTGGCAGGGATTGGGTCTCATGCGATGAATAACAAGCATAGTAAAGTCATACCGCAGGTAATGCAAGAAATTTTTAAGCAGCAAACATGAGCATATGCAGAGCTCTATCAAGTATGTAGGCCCTACAAAGAAGCATAATCGTATTTCTTAATTTTTCGGTAGTATCAATAATTGTTTCCCTTTAAAAACTGCATCTCAATGCACAGACCTTTTCTATCTTCGAACGGCATTTTAACTATTAAGATTTTAAAAGTGTTTTAGAGTGACGATATTGATATGCCGAAAATTAGAATACCTGGCATTGAGATAATAGGAGATAAATTATAAGGAAAAATTGGGGAAAATGAAGAAATTGCTTGTAAGAAGCAATATCTTCATTACCCACAACGTTTTCTTCCAAGAATGACAAAGAAAATGTTAACTTAAATTTGGCGATTGCAACACCTTTTATTTATATCCATTCTTTGCCGTTGATTAATTTGGATTAACCAAATATGTATTATAACAGAGGCTCTGTTTTTTTTTTTTATATTATTATTATTATCATTATTTCTCGAAAATGGACAAAAATGATTTCAATGTAATGAAAATTGGACAAACAAGGAAAAATACTGCTGTTTGATATAATAGTTTGGTTAACCAAACATGCAAGCTGATTAAAATCCGGTGTTACCCGTG
>CAVMGG010000176.1:0-26724 GCA_963680895.1 Fragum sueziense
CCAGGCGGGGGGGGGGGGGGAACCTTTCAGAGTTGGAAGATTTTGGAGATTTTGGGCGATCACCCCAAATTTGTCTCTGCTCGCATTTTCTTATTTTTTAAGCTACAGGGTTGTGGGTAGGCTCGTTGGAAAGCAAAAATTGAGCCGCGCTTATCGGTATAACGCCCAACAGCGTGTGAATACTATAAATATCCGAAAATCGGGCTCAAAGTTCCCACGAAAAGCCTTCATAACTCCCATATGGTATATAGCACATGGATAAATTTTGGTTTTTACATACCTACAACACAGTTGCAAGTTTTTGCCCGCTTCAGAATTTTCGAAAAAAGTATGAAAATCGAGTTTTTGACGGTTCAAGTTTTGGGGTTGGAGGGTCCAAAAAGGCCCTACCGAAGGCCCGCCAGTACGGCGTCGCTGATTGGCTGTTCTTTCAGATACCAGGATCGTCGACCAATCAGAGCCGCCGTACTGGCGGGCCTTCGGCAGGCCCTTTTTGGACCCTCCAGGCCCGAGAGGCTGTTCTTACACAGGAAACGGCGATAAATACCACGTTTCCATATAGAATTGTGTGATTATGCATGCATTTGATGGGCTTTCGCTACTTTTATGCCTAAAAGCTGGAAATATTAGCGATTGATATTAAATTTTGAATTAAAAGGCTATTGCCGGGGTACGGGGGACCTGAAAATGGCACTTTGTGACATCGGACGGACGTTGATCGCGTTTCTTGGGACAGTGACACAACGGAATGGGGGCCTTTTCATGCCGGGACTATACTTTTCTTGATTATAACAGACAATTCGAGCTCGGGGAAACGATTTTCTAGTGAAATGGTGGCCCTGAGAAGGGCCGTTTGTCTCTAGTTTTGTAACCAGAAGGCTTACTTGGCTGCCTTGGCGGTCTTCTTGGGCAGAAGTACAGCCTGGATGTTGGGGAGCACACCACCCTGGGCGATGGTAACTCCGGACAAGAGCTTGTTCAACTCCTCGTCGTTCCTGATGGCCAGCTGCAGATGACGGGGAATGATTCTGCTCTTCTTGTTGTCACGGGCTGCGTTTCCTGCCAATTCCAACACTTCGGCGGCCAGGTATTCGAGCACGGCGGCCAGGTAAACGGGTGCACCGGCTCCGACACGCTCGGCGTAGTTGCCTTTTCTCAAGAGTCGGTGGATTCTGCCCACTGGGAACTGTAATCCGGCCCGGGTCGATCGGCTCTTGGCCTTCCCCTTCACTTTGCCACCTTTACCACGTCCAGACATGATTTTCGTTCGATGTGAACTGTGCGAGAGTCGCTGTTAAAATGACAAAAAATTAGCCGAGCTTGGCTTTTATAGTCCCAAAAGTGGATAGGTCAGCGCGGACCTGCGCGAAGACACTTCCGGGCGGGGGGGCAACATTTCAGAGTTGGAGAGATTTTGGTGATTTTCGGCGAGCACCTCAAATTTGTCTCTGCTCGCATTTCCTTGATTTTTAAGCTACAAGGTTGTGGGTAGGCTCGTTGGAAAGCAAAAATTGATCCGCGTTTATCGGTATAGAGCCCAACATCGTGTGAAAACTATAAATATCCGAAAATTGGGCTCAAAGTCCCCAAGAAAAGCCACCATAACTCCCATATAGTAAAAAGCTCATCATTAAATTTTTGTTTTTTCTTACCTACAACACAGTTGAAAGTTTTTGCTCGCTTCAGATTTTTCCAAAAAAGTCGGAAAATCGAGTAATTGACGATTCAAATTTGGGGCTGAGAGGGTCCAAAAAGGCCCTGTCGAAGGCCCGCCAGTACGGCTTCGCTGATTGGCTGTATTTCATATGATAGGAAACGTCGGCCAATCAGAGCGGCCGTACTGGCGGGCCTTCGGCAGGGCCTTTTTGGACCCTCTAACCATCCAAATTTGATTTTCCTCTCATTTCTCCATCTTTTGAGCTAGAAGGCTGAAAAACATGTCTTAACCTCCGTCTCGTTGAGCTGCGTAAGATGGTATCAAAAGTTTTGGGATCGGCGTCTGATCTTGGGCTAAACTTTGTTTCTTGGTTTTTACGTAAATCGCATTTTTCGGGTATTGAATATCGTTCGATCTTTATGAATTTCATATAGACAGACGCGGCATGATTAGACCTTTCCAACGAGCCTACTCCCAGCTTTCTGGCTTCAAAAATAAAGAAATGCGAGCAGAAACAAAATTTTCATTTTTGTGCAAAAATTCACCAAAAAGGGGATTGACCTACTTTACGGACTTGGAAAATTTTGGAGATTTTGGGCGAGCACCCCAAATTTGTTTCTGCTCGCATTTTCTCATTTTTTAAGCTACAAGGTTGTGGGTAGGCTCGTTGGAAAGCAAAAATTGGGCCACGTTTATCGGTATAATTTTCAACAGCATGCGAATACAATAAATATCCGAAAATCGGGCTCAAACTTCCAAAGAAAACCCTTCATAACGCCTATACGCTATATAGCTCATCGTAAAATTTTTGTTTTTTCTTACCTACAACACAGTTGAAAGTTTTTGCTCGCTTCAGAATTTTCAAAAAAAAGTCGAAAAATCGAGTTTTTGGCGATTCAAGTTTTGGTGGTGAGAGGGTCCAAAAAGGCCCTACCGAAGGCCCGCCAGTACGGCATCGCTGATTGGCTGTATTTCAGGGCTGTATTCCAGATAATAAGAATTGTCGACCAATCAGAGCGGCCGTACTGGCGGGCCTTCGGCAGGCCCTTTTTGGACCCTCCAGTCCCGAAAAGCCTTTTTCGCCTATATTTTCATTGTTTGACGATAGAATTTGATGATTTTGCACGCATTTGATGGGTTTTAACTACCCTTATCGGTAAAGGGTCCAAATATGGGCTTGAAAGACCTTTTTCGTCGAAATATCCCCATTTCGGGTCCTGTAGAGGCTATGTGTAAATCGAATCTGGACGGGTGCTTGACCGTGATTCTAGGTCAAACAGACCTTCGCTGCGGGTTCGAATGGGCCTGATCTAGGGGTCTGAGGTTTTTTCTATGTGATCTGACCGGGAAATGGCGGACGGGGACGGTTTTGGGGGATTTATGGGGGGTCTGAAAATGGCAGTTTTCGACTCTCGGAACACTATCTAGCGGTGTTGTGGCCCTGATAAGGGCCGTTTTGGGGGGGACGGGACGTCGCTTTCTACTTGCTGCTGGTGTACTTGGTGACAGCCTTTGTTCCTTCGCTGACGGCGTGCTTGGCCAGCTCACCGGGCAAGAGCAGTCTGACGGCGGTCTGGACCTCTCTGCTGGTGATGGTGGAGCGCTTGTTGTAGTGGGCCAGTCGTGAAGCCTCGGCGGCGATTCTCTCAAAGATATCGTTCACGAAGCTGTTCATGATGGACATGGCCTTGCTCGAGATACCAGTGTCGGGGTGCACCTGCTTCAGGACTTTGTAAATGTAGATAGCGTAGGATTCCTTCCTCCTCCTCTTCCTTTTCTTGTCGCCAGAGCGCTGGGCTTTCGCCTTGCTCACGGCTTTCTTTGCGCCTTTCGTTCCAACTTTGGGTGGCATGATCCTTCCTCTAGCAGCTCAATAACTAAAGTGTGGACGCCTGCTCTCGCTCGGTATTTATATCGCGAAAAGGGGGATTGACCTACTTTCCTTAAATATTTAAGCGATTTAACGATTTAAGAAAGCCTTCTTTATTTCTATATGAGCGCGGACCTGCGCGAAGACACCTCTCGGGCGGGGGGGGGGGGGGCAACCTTGTGGACTTGGGAAATTTTTGAGATTTTCGGCGAGCACCTCAAATTTGTCTCTGCTCGCATTTCCTTGTTTTTCAAGCTACAGGGTTGTGGATAGGCTCGTTGGAAAGCAAAAATTGAGCCGCGCTTATTGATATAACACTCAACAGCGTGCAAATACTACAAATATCCGAAAATCGGGCTCAAAGTTCCCACGAAAAGCCTTCATAACTCCTATACGGTATATAGCACATGGATAAATTTTTGTTTTTACATACCTACAACACAGTTACAAGTTTTTGCTCGCTTCAGATTTTTCGAAAAAAGTCGGAAAATCGAGTAATTGACGATTCAAATTTGGGGGTTTGAGGGTCCAAAAAGGCCCTGCCGAAGCCCCGCCAGTACGACATCGCTGATTGGCTGTATTTCAGATGATAGGAATCGTCGACCAATCAGAGCGGCCGTACTGGCGGGCGTTCGGCAGGCCCTTTTTGGACCCTCCAGGCCCGAAAAGCGTTTTTTCGCCTATAATTTCGTTGTTTCACGATAGATTTGGATGATTTTGCATGCATTTGTTCGGATTTCCATACATTTATCCATAAAATGTCGAAATATCGACGAGAAAGACCATTTACGGTGTAAATAGCCGATTTTGGGGTCCGACGAGATTCTGTGCAAATTGCACTTGGGCGGGTCCTGGATTGCGTTTTTTTGCCTAACCGACCTTCTCTGACGATTGAAATTGACTTATTCCTTGTCTCTGAATGTTTTTCTAACAGATCTAATAGGGGAACGTCGGAAAAAATTGTTCCATTGGTAATTATGGGGGTCCGAAAATGGCGATTTGGAACTCATTTCGTTGATCAGGTGAAAATGGGCGGTGGTTTGCTCGCGATTCTGGGCTCAACCTGCCTTGGCTGTGGGCTCTAATCGGTCTGATCGATGGGTCTACGGGTTTTTCTTGGTGATCCAACCGGGAAATACGGGATTGGGATGCTTTTAATGGGGATTTATGGGGGTACAAAAATGACAATTTTCGACTCAAAGAACACTATCTAGCCGTGTTGTGGCCCTGAGAAGGGCCGTTTTCTGTCGGGTCTTGAGCTCTGGAGCTTAACCACCGAATCCGTAGAGGGTTCTGCCTTGTCTTTTGAGGGCGTAGACGACGTCCATGGCTGTGACGGTCTTCCTCTTGGCGTGCTCGGTGTAGGTGACGGCATCTCTGATGACGTTTTCCAAGAACACTTTGAGTACACCTCGTGTCTCTTCGTAGATGAGACCAGAAATTCTCTTCACACCACCTCGGCGGGCAAGTCGACGGATAGCCGGCTTGGTAATACCCTGGATGTTGTCTCGAAGGACTTTCCTGTGACGCTTAGCGCCCCCCTTTCCTAGACCCTTACCGCCTTTACCACGTCCAGACATTGTTTCTACTATGTTAGAATACGACTGAATGCCGAAATACTGTTCTGCCTTTACTTATAATAGAAATCTGCTCGCTGGCCACTATAACTATTTTTTTGTGTTCGCGCAGGTCCGCGCTCATATAGAATTAAAGAAGACTTTCTTAAATCCGATTTAATTATTTAAGGTCGAGCGCGGACCAGCGCGGAAGCATTTGACCTACTGACCTACTGACCTATTTAATTTTCTGCAACTTTTAATTAGGTCAGTAGGTCAATAGGTCAAAGTGTCTACGTACAGGTCCGCAATGGGACCTTAAATAATTAAATCCGATTTAAGCAGTCCTTCTTTATTCTATATGAGCGCGGACCTGTACGTAGACACGTCCCCCCCCTCGCCTTTCTTAAATAGTTAAATCCGATTTAACGAATCCTTCTTTAATTCTATATGAGCGCGGACCTGTACGTAGACACGTCCCCCCCCGCCTTTCCACCCCCCCCCCCACCCTGAAATGCTATTGGCGAACTGAACGTGGACGGGTGTTTGAACGCTTTCTATGACCTAGCAGACCTATGTTGTGGGTTCGAATCGGTCTTATACTGGTCTCTACTATTTTGTTTAGGTGGTCTGATTGATATATATTGAATTGAAAAGTTGCTGTCGATGTACGGTGGACCCGAAAAAGGCTTTTTGGACATTGGGGCGGGTGCTTGATTTGGGTTTCGGCTGCTAGTATACGTTAGGGCGATGGATTGCGACAATTGTTCGTGTAAGGTAACCTTCGTGTTTAGTTGTGGCCCTGAGAAGGGCCGTTTTGAGGGGGTTATGACTGTCCCTAAGCCTAAGCACGTTCACCTCGGATTCTTCGGGCGAGCTGGATGTCCTTGGGCATGATGGTGACTCGTTTAGCGTGGATGGCACACAGGTTGGTGTCCTCGAAGAGTCCGACCAAGTAGGCCTCGCTAGCTTCCTGGAGGGCCATCACGGCAGAGCTCTGGAAACGGAGATCGGTCTTGAAGTCCTGGGCGATTTCACGCACGAGACGCTGGAAGGGCAATTTTCTGATCAGAAGCTCTGTGCTCTTCTGGTAACGTCTGATCTCACGGAGGGCGACGGTACCGGGCCTGTATCTGTGGGGCTTCTTCACTCCGCCAGTGGCTGGGGCGCTCTTACGGGCTGCCTTGGTGGCCAACTGTTTTCGTGGAGCCTTTCCTCCGGTGGATTTACGAGCGGTCTGCTTTGTTCTTGCCATAGCTGTTTGACTGTGCAGAATCCCCTATTTCAACACATATTATATGCAAAGAGCGATTTAAAGGCGATCGCGATTCAGCCAATCAGAGGCCTCGGTTCATTCCGGCAGTCGGGTCTCTCGACCAATCAGCGAAGCCGTACTGGCGGGCCTTCGGCAGGGCCTTTTTGGACCCTCTAACCACCCAAATTTGATTTTGTTCTCATTTCTTTATCCTTTGAGCTAGAAGGCTGAAAAATATGTCTTAACCTCCGCCTTGTCAAGCCGCGTACGATGGTATCAAAAAGTTTGGGATCAGCGTCCGATCTAAGGCTAAACTTTGTTTCTTGGTTTTTACGGAAATCGCATTTTTCGGGTAGTGAATAATGTTTGATCTATATGAATTTTATATAGGCAGACGCAGCATGATTCGACCTTTCCAACGAGCCTACTCCCAGCTTTCTGGCTTCAAAAATGAAGAAATGCGAGCAGAAACAAAATTTTCAATTTTGTGCAAAAATTCACCAAAAAGGGGATTGACCTACTTTTCCTTAAATATTTAAGCGATTTAACGATTTAAGAAAGCCCTTCTTTAATTCTATATGAGCGCGGACCTGCGCGAAGACACCTCTCCAGGCGGGGGGGAACCTTTTGGACTTGTGAAATTTTTGTGATTTTCGGCGAACACCTCAAATTTGTCTCTGCTCGCATTTCCTTGTTTTTTAAGCTACAAGGTTGTGGGTAGGCTCGTTGTAAAGCAAAAATTGAGCCGCGCTTATCGGTACAACACTCAATAGCGTGCAAATACTATAAATATCCGAAAATCGGGCTCAAAGTTTCCAAGAAAACCCTCCATAACTCCCATATAGTTAATAGCTCATGATTAATTTTTTGTTTTTTCTTACCTACAACACAGTTGCAAGTTTTTGCTCGCTTCAGATTTTTAGAAAAAAGTCGGAAAATCGAGTAATTGACGATTCAAATTTGGGGCTGAGAGGGTCCAAAAAGGCCCTGCCGAAGGCCCGCCAGTACGGCGTCGCTGATTGGCTGTTTTCTCAGATACCAGGATCGTCGACCAATCAGAGCGGCCGTACTGGCGAGCCTTCGGCAGGCCCTTTTTGGACCCTCCAGTCCTGAGAGACTGTTTTTACATAGAAAACGGCGATAAATACCCCGTTTCTTGATAGAATTGTGTGATTTTGCATGCATTTGATGGGTTTTGGCTACTTTTATGCCTTAAAGGTGGAAATATATGCGGTTTATACCCGTTTCGGTGAAAATGTCTATTTTAGGGCCCCATCAAGGCTGTTTGCCAGGTGAAAATGGAAGGGTGCTCGTACGCGTTTCATGACCTAGTACACCTATGTTGTAGGTTTTAATGGGCCTCGTCTCTACGGGGTTTCCTAGGTAATCGGACAGAGAAAATCTCGCACAGGAATGCCTTTCTGGGCGTAGGATGGTCCTGAAAAGGACCTTTTTGGGACGTTTTGCCGAGCTCGGAACGAGGCAAAATCTACTTTTTGGCAGGGGCTTTCTTCGCTGCTGGCTTCTTGGCGGCTGCTTTCTTCGCTGCGGGCTTCTTCTTGGGCGTTGCCTTCTTCTTGGCTGCTGCTGGCTTCTTCTTGGGCGTTGCCTTCTTGGCGGCGACCTTCTTCTTTTTCGGGGTGCCTGCCTTTTTGGTGGCCTTCTTGGCTGCTGCGGCGGGTTTTTTCGCTGCTGGCTTCTTCTTGGCTGCAGCCGGCTTAGGTGCCTTCTTGGCGGCCTTCTTTGGTGCTTTCTTGACTTCGCCGAGCCTGAAGGAGCCGGCTGCGCCGGTACCCTTGGCTTGTTTGAGGCTGCCTTTCTTGACTCCTGCCTTCAGCGCCAATTTCAAGTGGGCGTTTACGCTCTTCTCCTCTTTCCCTACGTTGTAGTTCTTCAGGATGTACTTCAAGATGGCCTGTCTGGAGGAGCCTCCCCTCTCCTTGAGGCTGCCGATAGCAGCGGCAACCATTTCGCTGTATTTGGGGTGAGCCGAGGGCTTCTTAGGCTTGCTGGCAGCCTTCTTGGCCTTTGGGGTGGGAGCTGTTGCGGTGTCAGTCATCTCGCTGTTCTATGTAGAATGATGAACGGTGGCCGAGAGCTATGGCTATATGACTCTAACTAAAGAAAAGGCTAGTGCATTGCGGACCTGTACGTAGACAAGGCGGGGGGGAAGCCCATCCCTTAAATATTTAAGAAATGTTCGCTATATAATTCTATATGAGCGCCGACCAGCGCGAAAGCATATCCGGTCTCCCCCCCGCCTGTGTTTCTTGGTCGCGGAAAAGCGGCTGTAGGCTCTCTCCCCAGGACTCGGATCCGAGCCCCGTGTTGTGGGTTCGCTTTCAACGGGTAGTTTCTACGATTTGGCGTTTAGTTTGCGGCTTTGGCATCAAAAATAGCCTTTTGAGGGCCATTTTGAGCGGTTTCCGAGGTCCAATTTGGGCCCCTCGGGACAGGGAAAGCCCAAAATTTGGTGGGTTCTCGAACCCGGGGGCCGGAGAATCGTAGTCTACATCGTAGAACTATCCCTCAGCCACAATCAGGCGGTGTGCCCGTGGCGGGGAACGTGATATTTTGGCCAGGAGACGAGGAATCGCGTGCACGAGAAAACACACGCACTGTTGGCCTATTGTTGGGCCCGTGTATAACGGTAGAGTAAGTATCGCTAAGGCCAAGTACCTACAGCACATCAAATTTCCCCATTATATCGTGATCAGGCGACATGCCCCCGACCTAATGCTCACTGGAACTAAAGGGGCTTGGGTGATTTGACAGAGAAAACATTGAGAGAAATGGAGAAAATGCTGGTTTGAAGCCCGTTTCACGTCACCTCCAATGCTTCAGAAAGCCCCTGTAGCCGTTATACTGGTCCGTATCACCGGCGGACGAGCCGAGGGACGACGTGGGTGACGGCGGATGTGACCGTGACCGGGTGGTGGATGTGGGCAGAGTGAACGCACTGCTGGTATAAGCGCATAGTAGCGTTATACAGCTCCGAACAGAGAGTCCAGCCAGAACCCCACCAGAACGGGGGAACGTTCACACTTATCTCCGTCAATACCCGACGGAGACGGACGTTCTATACACCAAAATGACCGGGAATCATCCCTCTACGAGACAGAGGTGGCAGCCAGCCTCTCTGCATCGATTTTCGATGTGTTTTGCAGCGAAAACCTCGAAGGAAAAGGAAGAAAATGCTGAGAACGGGGGTACGTTCACACTCATCTCCGTCAATATCCGACAGAGACGGACATTCTATACACCAAAATGACCGGGAATCATCCCTCTACGAGACTGAGGTGCGAGCCAGCCTCTCCACATCGATTTTCGATGTGTTTTGCAGCGAAAACATCGAAGAGAAAGGAAGAAAATGCTGATTCTCAGCATTTTCTCCCTTTCTCTCGATGTTTTCCGTGCTCGAAACCCATTATGTCGTATTTGTTTCAATGCTCTCATACCCCCGGCATAATTCAAGCTGGTATAAATGGGGCTCAGGCGATTCTGACAGAGAAAACATCGAGAAAAATGGAGAAAATGCTGGTTTCAAGCCCGTTTCACGTCACCTCCAATGCTTCAGAAAGCCCCAGTAGCCGTAATACTGGTCCGTATCACCGGCGGACGAGCCGAGGGACGACGTTGGTGACGGCCGATGTGACCGTGACCGGGTGGTGGATGTGGGCAGAGCGAACGCACTGCTGGTATAAGCGCATAGTAGCGTTATACAGCTCCGAACAGAGAGTCCAGCTAGAACCCGGCGAAAACGGGGCTACGTTCACACTTATCTCCGTTAATATCCGACGGAGACGGACGTTCTAGACACCAAAATGACCGGGAATCATCCCTCTACGAGACTGAGGTGCGACCCAGCCTCTCCACATCGATTTTTGATGCGTTTTGCAGCGAAAACCTCGAAGAAAAAGGAAGAAAATGCTGAGAACGAGGGTACGTTCACACTTATCTCCGCCAATATTCGGCGGAGACGGACATTCTAGACACCAACATGACCGGGAATCATCCCTCTACGAGACTGAGGTGCGACCCAGCCTCTCCACATCGATTTTCGATGCGTTTTGCAGCGAAAACATCGAAGAAAGAGGAAGAAAATGCTGAGAACGAGGGTGCGTTCACACTTATCTCCGCCAATACTCGGCGGAGACGGACGTTCTAGATACCAAAATGACCGGGAATCATCCCTCTACGAGACTGAGCTACGAGCCAGATCCTCCACAACGGTTATAGACGAGTTTTGCAGCGAAAACATCGAGGGAAAGGAAGAAAATGCTGATTCTCAGGATTTTCTTCCTTTCTCTCGATGTTTTCGCGCTCGAACCCCGTTATGTCGTATTTGTTTCAATGCCCTGGGTTCCAGCAGGAGAAGAGCGCGTCGAGGAGGGACCTACGGGACTCTATCCCGTGACGGCATGTGCGTATCCATACCGGAGAGAGCGTTGACACCCAGTGTTCCTCCGACCTGGTCCGCGCCGGTCCCATACTAATTCTACCGTAAAGAACAAACTCACAGTAGCGAGTTTGGCGAGAAATCGATGGAATCGTGTTGAAAAGCGAGTTTACGAAATTTTCTACCCTTGTCATCATTGAAAACGGCTGCACAACACAGTGCGCGTCTATTCTCTCTATTTCAGGTCGGTGCCTGTGTGGGACGTAACTGCTGGTAGTAATACCTCCTCCCCCCCTCTATATACTGTATAGTCCCAATAGTCTATTGCCGTTTTCCTCTACCTACAACGTGGTCGCATTCGAGTGACAAACTCAAATTATGAGAGAAAAGGAGAAAATTGGGGTTTTCGGGCGATCCAAGCTTTTGCTGGTCAACTTGCTTCTGTCCGTATTTCGTTACCCGTTAAGCCAGAGGGTTGTGGGTAGGCTCGTTGGAAAGACAAATCTAGGCCGCGTTTGTCCATATAACATTTAATTGGATCAGAATGCAGTCCGATGATCGGGCTCAGAATTCGCTTTCACAAACTTGTTTTTGCTCTCATTTCTTTATCTTTTGAGCTAGAAGGCTGAAAAACATGTCTTAACCTCCGTCTCGTCAAGCCGCGTAAGATGGCATCAAAAGTTTTGGGATCAGCGTCTGATCTTAGGCTAAACTTTGTTTCTTGGTTTTTACGAAAATCACATTTTTCGGGTAGTGAATATTGTTCGATCTTTATGAATTTTATATAGGCAGACGAGGCATAATAAGTTCTATCCAACGAGCCTACTCTCGGCTTTCTGGCTTCAAAAATGAAGAAATGCGAGCAGAAACAAAATTTTCAATTTTGTGCAAAAATTCATCAAAAAGGGGATTGACCTACTCTAGCTTAAATATTTAAGCGATTTAACGATTTAAGAAAGCCTTCTTTATTTCTATATGAGCGCGGACCTGCGCGAAGACATCTCTCCAGGCGGGGGGGCAACCTTTTGGACTTGTAAAATTTCTGTGATTTTGGGCGAGCACCTCAAATTTGTCTCTGCTCGCATTTCCTCGTTTTTCAAGCTACAGGGCTGTGGGTAGGCTCGTTGGAAAGCAAAAATTGAGCCGCGCTTATTGAAATAACACTCAACAGCGTGCGAATACTATAAATATCCGAAAATCGGGCTCAAAGTTCCCACGAAAAGCCTTCATAACTCCTATATGGTATATAGCACATGGATAAATTTTGGTTTTTACATACCTACAACAAAGTTGCAAGTTTTTGCTCGCTTCAGAGTTTTCGAAAAAAGTCGGAAAATCGAGTTATTGACGGTTCAAATTTTGGGGTTGGAGGGTCCAAAAAGGCCCTACCGAAGGCCCGCCAGTACGGCGTCGCTGATTGGCTGTATTTCAGATAATAGCAATTGTCGACTAATCAGAGCGGCCGTACTGGCGGGCGTTCGGCAGTGCCTTTTTGGACCCTCCAGTCCCGAGAGACTTTTTTTACATAGAAAACGGCGATAAACACCGACTTTACCGATAGATTTGGGTGATTTTGAATGATTTTGATGGGGTTTTGCTACCTTTACCCGTAACCTGTGGAAATATAACCGGGAATACGGGGATTAAAAAAAAAATGCCTTTACTGCATTGTGACTGGGCTTGTTCTGGGCTGTATACTGTTCTCTGACTACCCTGAAAACTGATGTTTGTTACATCCTATTCTTGTAGCACAAGTTCAGTCTGCCTGGGCGGTGTCGAATAAATGTCTAGTCTAGCATATACTATATCACAGATCAGATGCAAGGTCGGACATAGCCCCTTTTCTTGATCTCCATCTCCATCTCCAACTCCAACCTCCAACTCCAACTCCACTCCACGGCGCGCGCGTGCGTGCGCGCGCGCGCGTGATATAAATATTTTTTTTATTCGCTCGAAAATCGGCGATACGTCCCCCTCTCGCAGCTCTAAAGCATCTCCACAGCCCGTCTAGGCCGGTTTCTAAACAATTTTCGCTCAAGGAATATACTTTCATGCAGTTACATGCTAGGCTAGAACCATCTACTCGTCACCACGTCCACTTCCACACTGAACTGTAATCACTGACTGATAATGGATTATATACAGAGACAAAAGGACCAATCACCAAGCTCCTCTTCCATGAATGGTCAATAAAAGCGGGAAATGCCAAAAAAGAAACACAAACTTCTTTTTGCTCTCATTTCTTTATCTTTTCAGCTAGAAGGCTGAAAATTATGTCTTAACCTCCGTCTCGTTAAGCTGCGTACGATGGTATCAAAATTTCTGGGATCAGCGTCTGATCTTAGGCTAAACTTTGTTTCTTGTTTTTTACGAAAATCGCATTTTTCGGGTAGTGAATATAGTGCGATCTTGATGATTTTTATACCAGCAGACGCGCCATAATGAGACCTTTCCAACGAGCCTACTCTTACCTTTCTACCATTAAAATTGATGAAATGCGAGCAGAAACAAAATTGTCATTTTTGTGCAAAAAAAGGGGATTGACCTACTTTTCCTTAAATATTTAACGATTTAAGAAACCCTTCTTTAATTCTATATGAGCGCGGACCTGCGCGAAGACACCTCTCCAGGCGGGGGGGGGGGGAACCTTTCAGAGTTGGAAGATTTTGGAGATTTTGGGCGATCACCCCAAATTTGTCTCTGCTCGCATTTTCTTATTTTTTAAGCTACAGGGTTGTGGGTAGGCTCGTTGGAAAGCAAAAATTGAGCCGCGCTTATCGGTATAACGCCCAACAGCGTGTGAATACTATAAATATCCGAAAATCGGGCTCAAAGTTCCCACGAAAAGCCTTCATAACTCCCATATGGTATATAGCACATGGATAAATTTTGGTTTTTACATACCTACAACACAGTTGCAAGTTTTTGCCCGCTTCAGAATTTTCGAAAAAAGTATGAAAATCGAGTTTTTGACGGTTCAAGTTTTGGGGTTGGAGGGTCCAAAAAGGCCCTACCGAAGGCCCGCCAGTACGGCGTCGCTGATTGGCTGTTCTTTCAGATACCAGGATCGTCGACCAATCAGAGCCGCCGTACTGGCGGGCCTTCGGCAGGCCCTTTTTGGACCCTCCAGGCCCGAGAGGCTGTTCTTACACAGGAAACGGCGATAAATACCACGTTTCCATATAGAATTGTGTGATTATGCATGCATTTGATGGGCTTTCGCTACTTTTATGCCTAAAAGCTGGAAATATTAGCGATTGATATTAAATTTTGAATTAAAAGGCTATTGCCGGGGTACGGGGGACCTGAAAATGGCACTTTGTGACATCGGACGGACGTTGATCGCGTTTCTTGGGACAGTGACACAACGGAATGGGGGCCTTTTCATGCCGGGACTATACTTTTCTTGATTATAACAGACAATTCGAGCTCGGGGAAACGATTTTCTAGTGAAATGGTGGCCCTGAGAAGGGCCGTTTGTCTCTAGTTTTGTAACCAGAAGGCTTACTTGGCTGCCTTGGCGGTCTTCTTGGGCAGAAGTACAGCCTGGATGTTGGGGAGCACACCACCCTGGGCGATGGTAACTCCGGACAAGAGCTTGTTCAACTCCTCGTCGTTCCTGATGGCCAGCTGCAGATGACGGGGAATGATTCTGCTCTTCTTGTTGTCACGGGCTGCGTTTCCTGCCAATTCCAACACTTCGGCGGCCAGGTATTCGAGCACGGCGGCCAGGTAAACGGGTGCACCGGCTCCGACACGCTCGGCGTAGTTGCCTTTTCTCAAGAGTCGGTGGATTCTGCCCACTGGGAACTGTAATCCGGCCCGGGTCGATCGGCTCTTGGCCTTCCCCTTCACTTTGCCACCTTTACCACGTCCAGACATGATTTTCGTTCGATGTGAACTGTGCGAGAGTCGCTGTTAAAATGACAAAAAATTAGCCGAGCTTGGCTTTTATAGTCCCAAAAGTGGATAGGTCAGCGCGGACCTGCGCGAAGACACTTCCGGGCGGGGGGGCAACATTTCAGAGTTGGAGAGATTTTGGTGATTTTCGGCGAGCACCTCAAATTTGTCTCTGCTCGCATTTCCTTGATTTTTAAGCTACAAGGTTGTGGGTAGGCTCGTTGGAAAGCAAAAATTGATCCGCGTTTATCGGTATAGAGCCCAACATCGTGTGAAAACTATAAATATCCGAAAATTGGGCTCAAAGTCCCCAAGAAAAGCCACCATAACTCCCATATAGTAAAAAGCTCATCATTAAATTTTTGTTTTTTCTTACCTACAACACAGTTGAAAGTTTTTGCTCGCTTCAGATTTTTCCAAAAAAGTCGGAAAATCGAGTAATTGACGATTCAAATTTGGGGCTGAGAGGGTCCAAAAAGGCCCTGTCGAAGGCCCGCCAGTACGGCTTCGCTGATTGGCTGTATTTCATATGATAGGAAACGTCGGCCAATCAGAGCGGCCGTACTGGCGGGCCTTCGGCAGGGCCTTTTTGGACCCTCTAACCATCCAAATTTGATTTTCCTCTCATTTCTCCATCTTTTGAGCTAGAAGGCTGAAAAACATGTCTTAACCTCCGTCTCGTTGAGCTGCGTAAGATGGTATCAAAAGTTTTGGGATCGGCGTCTGATCTTGGGCTAAACTTTGTTTCTTGGTTTTTACGTAAATCGCATTTTTCGGGTATTGAATATCGTTCGATCTTTATGAATTTCATATAGACAGACGCGGCATGATTAGACCTTTCCAACGAGCCTACTCCCAGCTTTCTGGCTTCAAAAATAAAGAAATGCGAGCAGAAACAAAATTTTCATTTTTGTGCAAAAATTCACCAAAAAGGGGATTGACCTACTTTACGGACTTGGAAAATTTTGGAGATTTTGGGCGAGCACCCCAAATTTGTTTCTGCTCGCATTTTCTCATTTTTTAAGCTACAAGGTTGTGGGTAGGCTCGTTGGAAAGCAAAAATTGGGCCACGTTTATCGGTATAATTTTCAACAGCATGCGAATACAATAAATATCCGAAAATCGGGCTCAAACTTCCAAAGAAAACCCTTCATAACGCCTATACGCTATATAGCTCATCGTAAAATTTTTGTTTTTTCTTACCTACAACACAGTTGAAAGTTTTTGCTCGCTTCAGAATTTTCAAAAAAAAGTCGAAAAATCGAGTTTTTGGCGATTCAAGTTTTGGTGGTGAGAGGGTCCAAAAAGGCCCTACCGAAGGCCCGCCAGTACGGCATCGCTGATTGGCTGTATTTCAGGGCTGTATTCCAGATAATAAGAATTGTCGACCAATCAGAGCGGCCGTACTGGCGGGCCTTCGGCAGGCCCTTTTTGGACCCTCCAGTCCCGAAAAGCCTTTTTCGCCTATATTTTCATTGTTTGACGATAGAATTTGATGATTTTGCACGCATTTGATGGGTTTTAACTACCCTTATCGGTAAAGGGTCCAAATATGGGCTTGAAAGACCTTTTTCGTCGAAATATCCCCATTTCGGGTCCTGTAGAGGCTATGTGTAAATCGAATCTGGACGGGTGCTTGACCGTGATTCTAGGTCAAACAGACCTTCGCTGCGGGTTCGAATGGGCCTGATCTAGGGGTCTGAGGTTTTTTCTATGTGATCTGACCGGGAAATGGCGGACGGGGACGGTTTTGGGGGATTTATGGGGGGTCTGAAAATGGCAGTTTTCGACTCTCGGAACACTATCTAGCGGTGTTGTGGCCCTGATAAGGGCCGTTTTGGGGGGGACGGGACGTCGCTTTCTACTTGCTGCTGGTGTACTTGGTGACAGCCTTTGTTCCTTCGCTGACGGCGTGCTTGGCCAGCTCACCGGGCAAGAGCAGTCTGACGGCGGTCTGGACCTCTCTGCTGGTGATGGTGGAGCGCTTGTTGTAGTGGGCCAGTCGTGAAGCCTCGGCGGCGATTCTCTCAAAGATATCGTTCACGAAGCTGTTCATGATGGACATGGCCTTGCTCGAGATACCAGTGTCGGGGTGCACCTGCTTCAGGACTTTGTAAATGTAGATAGCGTAGGATTCCTTCCTCCTCCTCTTCCTTTTCTTGTCGCCAGAGCGCTGGGCTTTCGCCTTGCTCACGGCTTTCTTTGCGCCTTTCGTTCCAACTTTGGGTGGCATGATCCTTCCTCTAGCAGCTCAATAACTAAAGTGTGGACGCCTGCTCTCGCTCGGTATTTATATCGCGAAAAGGGGGATTGACCTACTTTCCTTAAATATTTAAGCGATTTAACGATTTAAGAAAGCCTTCTTTATTTCTATATGAGCGCGGACCTGCGCGAAGACACCTCTCGGGCGGGGGGGGGGGGGGCAACCTTGTGGACTTGGGAAATTTTTGAGATTTTCGGCGAGCACCTCAAATTTGTCTCTGCTCGCATTTCCTTGTTTTTCAAGCTACAGGGTTGTGGATAGGCTCGTTGGAAAGCAAAAATTGAGCCGCGCTTATTGATATAACACTCAACAGCGTGCAAATACTACAAATATCCGAAAATCGGGCTCAAAGTTCCCACGAAAAGCCTTCATAACTCCTATACGGTATATAGCACATGGATAAATTTTTGTTTTTACATACCTACAACACAGTTACAAGTTTTTGCTCGCTTCAGATTTTTCGAAAAAAGTCGGAAAATCGAGTAATTGACGATTCAAATTTGGGGGTTTGAGGGTCCAAAAAGGCCCTGCCGAAGCCCCGCCAGTACGACATCGCTGATTGGCTGTATTTCAGATGATAGGAATCGTCGACCAATCAGAGCGGCCGTACTGGCGGGCGTTCGGCAGGCCCTTTTTGGACCCTCCAGGCCCGAAAAGCGTTTTTTCGCCTATAATTTCGTTGTTTCACGATAGATTTGGATGATTTTGCATGCATTTGTTCGGATTTCCATACATTTATCCATAAAATGTCGAAATATCGACGAGAAAGACCATTTACGGTGTAAATAGCCGATTTTGGGGTCCGACGAGATTCTGTGCAAATTGCACTTGGGCGGGTCCTGGATTGCGTTTTTTTGCCTAACCGACCTTCTCTGACGATTGAAATTGACTTATTCCTTGTCTCTGAATGTTTTTCTAACAGATCTAATAGGGGAACGTCGGAAAAAATTGTTCCATTGGTAATTATGGGGGTCCGAAAATGGCGATTTGGAACTCATTTCGTTGATCAGGTGAAAATGGGCGGTGGTTTGCTCGCGATTCTGGGCTCAACCTGCCTTGGCTGTGGGCTCTAATCGGTCTGATCGATGGGTCTACGGGTTTTTCTTGGTGATCCAACCGGGAAATACGGGATTGGGATGCTTTTAATGGGGATTTATGGGGGTACAAAAATGACAATTTTCGACTCAAAGAACACTATCTAGCCGTGTTGTGGCCCTGAGAAGGGCCGTTTTCTGTCGGGTCTTGAGCTCTGGAGCTTAACCACCGAATCCGTAGAGGGTTCTGCCTTGTCTTTTGAGGGCGTAGACGACGTCCATGGCTGTGACGGTCTTCCTCTTGGCGTGCTCGGTGTAGGTGACGGCATCTCTGATGACGTTTTCCAAGAACACTTTGAGTACACCTCGTGTCTCTTCGTAGATGAGACCAGAAATTCTCTTCACACCACCTCGGCGGGCAAGTCGACGGATAGCCGGCTTGGTAATACCCTGGATGTTGTCTCGAAGGACTTTCCTGTGACGCTTAGCGCCCCCCTTTCCTAGACCCTTACCGCCTTTACCACGTCCAGACATTGTTTCTACTATGTTAGAATACGACTGAATGCCGAAATACTGTTCTGCCTTTACTTATAATAGAAATCTGCTCGCTGGCCACTATAACTATTTTTTTGTGTTCGCGCAGGTCCGCGCTCATATAGAATTAAAGAAGACTTTCTTAAATCCGATTTAATTATTTAAGGTCGAGCGCGGACCAGCGCGGAAGCATTTGACCTACTGACCTACTGACCTATTTAATTTTCTGCAACTTTTAATTAGGTCAGTAGGTCAATAGGTCAAAGTGTCTACGTACAGGTCCGCAATGGGACCTTAAATAATTAAATCCGATTTAAGCAGTCCTTCTTTATTCTATATGAGCGCGGACCTGTACGTAGACACGTCCCCCCCCTCGCCTTTCTTAAATAGTTAAATCCGATTTAACGAATCCTTCTTTAATTCTATATGAGCGCGGACCTGTACGTAGACACGTCCCCCCCCGCCTTTCCACCCCCCCCCCCACCCTGAAATGCTATTGGCGAACTGAACGTGGACGGGTGTTTGAACGCTTTCTATGACCTAGCAGACCTATGTTGTGGGTTCGAATCGGTCTTATACTGGTCTCTACTATTTTGTTTAGGTGGTCTGATTGATATATATTGAATTGAAAAGTTGCTGTCGATGTACGGTGGACCCGAAAAAGGCTTTTTGGACATTGGGGCGGGTGCTTGATTTGGGTTTCGGCTGCTAGTATACGTTAGGGCGATGGATTGCGACAATTGTTCGTGTAAGGTAACCTTCGTGTTTAGTTGTGGCCCTGAGAAGGGCCGTTTTGAGGGGGTTATGACTGTCCCTAAGCCTAAGCACGTTCACCTCGGATTCTTCGGGCGAGCTGGATGTCCTTGGGCATGATGGTGACTCGTTTAGCGTGGATGGCACACAGGTTGGTGTCCTCGAAGAGTCCGACCAAGTAGGCCTCGCTAGCTTCCTGGAGGGCCATCACGGCAGAGCTCTGGAAACGGAGATCGGTCTTGAAGTCCTGGGCGATTTCACGCACGAGACGCTGGAAGGGCAATTTTCTGATCAGAAGCTCTGTGCTCTTCTGGTAACGTCTGATCTCACGGAGGGCGACGGTACCGGGCCTGTATCTGTGGGGCTTCTTCACTCCGCCAGTGGCTGGGGCGCTCTTACGGGCTGCCTTGGTGGCCAACTGTTTTCGTGGAGCCTTTCCTCCGGTGGATTTACGAGCGGTCTGCTTTGTTCTTGCCATAGCTGTTTGACTGTGCAGAATCCCCTATTTCAACACATATTATATGCAAAGAGCGATTTAAAGGCGATCGCGATTCAGCCAATCAGAGGCCTCGGTTCATTCCGGCAGTCGGGTCTCTCGACCAATCAGCGAAGCCGTACTGGCGGGCCTTCGGCAGGGCCTTTTTGGACCCTCTAACCACCCAAATTTGATTTTGTTCTCATTTCTTTATCCTTTGAGCTAGAAGGCTGAAAAATATGTCTTAACCTCCGCCTTGTCAAGCCGCGTACGATGGTATCAAAAAGTTTGGGATCAGCGTCCGATCTAAGGCTAAACTTTGTTTCTTGGTTTTTACGGAAATCGCATTTTTCGGGTAGTGAATAATGTTTGATCTATATGAATTTTATATAGGCAGACGCAGCATGATTCGACCTTTCCAACGAGCCTACTCCCAGCTTTCTGGCTTCAAAAATGAAGAAATGCGAGCAGAAACAAAATTTTCAATTTTGTGCAAAAATTCACCAAAAAGGGGATTGACCTACTTTTCCTTAAATATTTAAGCGATTTAACGATTTAAGAAAGCCCTTCTTTAATTCTATATGAGCGCGGACCTGCGCGAAGACACCTCTCCAGGCGGGGGGGAACCTTTTGGACTTGTGAAATTTTTGTGATTTTCGGCGAACACCTCAAATTTGTCTCTGCTCGCATTTCCTTGTTTTTTAAGCTACAAGGTTGTGGGTAGGCTCGTTGTAAAGCAAAAATTGAGCCGCGCTTATCGGTACAACACTCAATAGCGTGCAAATACTATAAATATCCGAAAATCGGGCTCAAAGTTTCCAAGAAAACCCTCCATAACTCCCATATAGTTAATAGCTCATGATTAATTTTTTGTTTTTTCTTACCTACAACACAGTTGCAAGTTTTTGCTCGCTTCAGATTTTTAGAAAAAAGTCGGAAAATCGAGTAATTGACGATTCAAATTTGGGGCTGAGAGGGTCCAAAAAGGCCCTGCCGAAGGCCCGCCAGTACGGCGTCGCTGATTGGCTGTTTTCTCAGATACCAGGATCGTCGACCAATCAGAGCGGCCGTACTGGCGAGCCTTCGGCAGGCCCTTTTTGGACCCTCCAGTCCTGAGAGACTGTTTTTACATAGAAAACGGCGATAAATACCCCGTTTCTTGATAGAATTGTGTGATTTTGCATGCATTTGATGGGTTTTGGCTACTTTTATGCCTTAAAGGTGGAAATATATGCGGTTTATACCCGTTTCGGTGAAAATGTCTATTTTAGGGCCCCATCAAGGCTGTTTGCCAGGTGAAAATGGAAGGGTGCTCGTACGCGTTTCATGACCTAGTACACCTATGTTGTAGGTTTTAATGGGCCTCGTCTCTACGGGGTTTCCTAGGTAATCGGACAGAGAAAATCTCGCACAGGAATGCCTTTCTGGGCGTAGGATGGTCCTGAAAAGGACCTTTTTGGGACGTTTTGCCGAGCTCGGAACGAGGCAAAATCTACTTTTTGGCAGGGGCTTTCTTCGCTGCTGGCTTCTTGGCGGCTGCTTTCTTCGCTGCGGGCTTCTTCTTGGGCGTTGCCTTCTTCTTGGCTGCTGCTGGCTTCTTCTTGGGCGTTGCCTTCTTGGCGGCGACCTTCTTCTTTTTCGGGGTGCCTGCCTTTTTGGTGGCCTTCTTGGCTGCTGCGGCGGGTTTTTTCGCTGCTGGCTTCTTCTTGGCTGCAGCCGGCTTAGGTGCCTTCTTGGCGGCCTTCTTTGGTGCTTTCTTGACTTCGCCGAGCCTGAAGGAGCCGGCTGCGCCGGTACCCTTGGCTTGTTTGAGGCTGCCTTTCTTGACTCCTGCCTTCAGCGCCAATTTCAAGTGGGCGTTTACGCTCTTCTCCTCTTTCCCTACGTTGTAGTTCTTCAGGATGTACTTCAAGATGGCCTGTCTGGAGGAGCCTCCCCTCTCCTTGAGGCTGCCGATAGCAGCGGCAACCATTTCGCTGTATTTGGGGTGAGCCGAGGGCTTCTTAGGCTTGCTGGCAGCCTTCTTGGCCTTTGGGGTGGGAGCTGTTGCGGTGTCAGTCATCTCGCTGTTCTATGTAGAATGATGAACGGTGGCCGAGAGCTATGGCTATATGACTCTAACTAAAGAAAAGGCTAGTGCATTGCGGACCTGTACGTAGACAAGGCGGGGGGGAAGCCCATCCCTTAAATATTTAAGAAATGTTCGCTATATAATTCTATATGAGCGCCGACCAGCGCGAAAGCATATCCGGTCTCCCCCCCGCCTGTGTTTCTTGGTCGCGGAAAAGCGGCTGTAGGCTCTCTCCCCAGGACTCGGATCCGAGCCCCGTGTTGTGGGTTCGCTTTCAACGGGTAGTTTCTACGATTTGGCGTTTAGTTTGCGGCTTTGGCATCAAAAATAGCCTTTTGAGGGCCATTTTGAGCGGTTTCCGAGGTCCAATTTGGGCCCCTCGGGACAGGGAAAGCCCAAAATTTGGTGGGTTCTCGAACCCGGGGGCCGGAGAATCGTAGTCTACATCGTAGAACTATCCCTCAGCCACAATCAGGCGGTGTGCCCGTGGCGGGGAACGTGATATTTTGGCCAGGAGACGAGGAATCGCGTGCACGAGAAAACACACGCACTGTTGGCCTATTGTTGGGCCCGTGTATAACGGTAGAGTAAGTATCGCTAAGGCCAAGTACCTACAGCACATCAAATTTCCCCATTATATCGTGATCAGGCGACATGCCCCCGACCTAATGCTCACTGGAACTAAAGGGGCTTGGGTGATTTGACAGAGAAAACATTGAGAGAAATGGAGAAAATGCTGGTTTGAAGCCCGTTTCACGTCACCTCCAATGCTTCAGAAAGCCCCTGTAGCCGTTATACTGGTCCGTATCACCGGCGGACGAGCCGAGGGACGACGTGGGTGACGGCGGATGTGACCGTGACCGGGTGGTGGATGTGGGCAGAGTGAACGCACTGCTGGTATAAGCGCATAGTAGCGTTATACAGCTCCGAACAGAGAGTCCAGCCAGAACCCCACCAGAACGGGGGAACGTTCACACTTATCTCCGTCAATACCCGACGGAGACGGACGTTCTATACACCAAAATGACCGGGAATCATCCCTCTACGAGACAGAGGTGGCAGCCAGCCTCTCTGCATCGATTTTCGATGTGTTTTGCAGCGAAAACCTCGAAGGAAAAGGAAGAAAATGCTGAGAACGGGGGTACGTTCACACTCATCTCCGTCAATATCCGACAGAGACGGACATTCTATACACCAAAATGACCGGGAATCATCCCTCTACGAGACTGAGGTGCGAGCCAGCCTCTCCACATCGATTTTCGATGTGTTTTGCAGCGAAAACATCGAAGAGAAAGGAAGAAAATGCTGATTCTCAGCATTTTCTCCCTTTCTCTCGATGTTTTCCGTGCTCGAAACCCATTATGTCGTATTTGTTTCAATGCTCTCATACCCCCGGCATAATTCAAGCTGGTATAAATGGGGCTCAGGCGATTCTGACAGAGAAAACATCGAGAAAAATGGAGAAAATGCTGGTTTCAAGCCCGTTTCACGTCACCTCCAATGCTTCAGAAAGCCCCAGTAGCCGTAATACTGGTCCGTATCACCGGCGGACGAGCCGAGGGACGACGTTGGTGACGGCCGATGTGACCGTGACCGGGTGGTGGATGTGGGCAGAGCGAACGCACTGCTGGTATAAGCGCATAGTAGCGTTATACAGCTCCGAACAGAGAGTCCAGCTAGAACCCGGCGAAAACGGGGCTACGTTCACACTTATCTCCGTTAATATCCGACGGAGACGGACGTTCTAGACACCAAAATGACCGGGAATCATCCCTCTACGAGACTGAGGTGCGACCCAGCCTCTCCACATCGATTTTTGATGCGTTTTGCAGCGAAAACCTCGAAGAAAAAGGAAGAAAATGCTGAGAACGAGGGTACGTTCACACTTATCTCCGCCAATATTCGGCGGAGACGGACATTCTAGACACCAACATGACCGGGAATCATCCCTCTACGAGACTGAGGTGCGACCCAGCCTCTCCACATCGATTTTCGATGCGTTTTGCAGCGAAAACATCGAAGAAAGAGGAAGAAAATGCTGAGAACGAGGGTGCGTTCACACTTATCTCCGCCAATACTCGGCGGAGACGGACGTTCTAGATACCAAAATGACCGGGAATCATCCCTCTACGAGACTGAGCTACGAGCCAGATCCTCCACAACGGTTATAGACGAGTTTTGCAGCGAAAACATCGAGGGAAAGGAAGAAAATGCTGATTCTCAGGATTTTCTTCCTTTCTCTCGATGTTTTCGCGCTCGAACCCCGTTATGTCGTATTTGTTTCAATGCCCTGGGTTCCAGCAGGAGAAGAGCGCGTCGAGGAGGGACCTACGGGACTCTATCCCGTGACGGCATGTGCGTATCCATACCGGAGAGAGCGTTGACACCCAGTGTTCCTCCGACCTGGTCCGCGCCGGTCCCATACTAATTCTACCGTAAAGAACAAACTCACAGTAGCGAGTTTGGCGAGAAATCGATGGAATCGTGTTGAAAAGCGAGTTTACGAAATTTTCTACCCTTGTCATCATTGAAAACGGCTGCACAACACAGTGCGCGTCTATTCTCTCTATTTCAGGTCGGTGCCTGTGTGGGACGTAACTGCTGGTAGTAATACCTCCTCCCCCCCTCTATATACTGTATAGTCCCAATAGTCTATTGCCGTTTTCCTCTACCTACAACGTGGTCGCATTCGAGTGACAAACTCAAATTATGAGAGAAAAGGAGAAAATTGGGGTTTTCGGGCGATCCAAGCTTTTGCTGGTCAACTTGCTTCTGTCCGTATTTCGTTACCCGTTAAGCCAGAGGGTTGTGGGTAGGCTCGTTGGAAAGACAAATCTAGGCCGCGTTTGTCCATATAACATTTAATTGGATCAGAATGCAGTCCGATGATCGGGCTCAGAATTCGCTTTCACAAACTTGTTTTTGCTCTCATTTCTTTATCTTTTGAGCTAGAAGGCTGAAAAACATGTCTTAACCTCCGTCTCGTCAAGCCGCGTAAGATGGCATCAAAAGTTTTGGGATCAGCGTCTGATCTTAGGCTAAACTTTGTTTCTTGGTTTTTACGAAAATCACATTTTTCGGGTAGTGAATATTGTTCGATCTTTATGAATTTTATATAGGCAGACGAGGCATAATAAGTTCTATCCAACGAGCCTACTCTCGGCTTTCTGGCTTCAAAAATGAAGAAATGCGAGCAGAAACAAAATTTTCAATTTTGTGCAAAAATTCATCAAAAAGGGGATTGACCTACTCTAGCTTAAATATTTAAGCGATTTAACGATTTAAGAAAGCCTTCTTTATTTCTATATGAGCGCGGACCTGCGCGAAGACATCTCTCCAGGCGGGGGGGCAACCTTTTGGACTTGTAAAATTTCTGTGATTTTGGGCGAGCACCTCAAATTTGTCTCTGCTCGCATTTCCTCGTTTTTCAAGCTACAGGGCTGTGGGTAGGCTCGTTGGAAAGCAAAAATTGAGCCGCGCTTATTGAAATAACACTCAACAGCGTGCGAATACTATAAATATCCGAAAATCGGGCTCAAAGTTCCCACGAAAAGCCTTCATAACTCCTATATGGTATATAGCACATGGATAAATTTTGGTTTTTACATACCTACAACAAAGTTGCAAGTTTTTGCTCGCTTCAGAGTTTTCGAAAAAAGTCGGAAAATCGAGTTATTGACGGTTCAAATTTTGGGGTTGGAGGGTCCAAAAAGGCCCTACCGAAGGCCCGCCAGTACGGCGTCGCTGATTGGCTGTATTTCAGATAATAGCAATTGTCGACTAATCAGAGCGGCCGTACTGGCGGGCGTTCGGCAGTGCCTTTTTGGACCCTCCAGTCCCGAGAGACTTTTTTTACATAGAAAACGGCGATAAACACCGACTTTACCGATAGATTTGGGTGATTTTGAATGATTTTGATGGGGTTTTGCTACCTTTACCCGTAACCTGTGGAAATATAACCGGGAATACGGGGATTAAAAAAAAAATGCCTTTACTGCATTGTGACTGGGCTTGTTCTGGGCTGTATACTGTTCTCTGACTACCCTGAAAACTGATGTTTGTTACATCCTATTCTTGTAGCACAAGTTCAGTCTGCCTGGGCGGTGTCGAATAAATGTCTAGTCTAGCATATACTATATCACAGATCAGATGCAAGGTCGGACATAGCCCCTTTTCTTGATCTCCATCTCCATCTCCAACTCCAACCTCCAACTCCAACTCCACTCCACGGCGCGCGCGTGCGTGCGCGCGCGCGCGTGATATAAATATTTTTTTTATTCGCTCGAAAATCGGCGATACGTCCCCCTCTCGCAGCTCTAAAGCATCTCCACAGCCCGTCTAGGCCGGTTTCTAAACAATTTTCGCTCAAGGAATATACTTTCATGCAGTTACATGCTAGGCTAGAACCATCTACTCGTCACCACGTCCACTTCCACACTGAACTGTAATCACTGACTGATAATGGATTATATACAGAGACAAAAGGACCAATCACCAAGCTCCTCTTCCATGAATGGTCAATAAAAGCGGGAAATGCCAAAAAAGAAACACAAACTTCTTTTTGCTCTCATTTCTTTATCTTTTCAGCTAGAAGGCTGAAAATTATGTCTTAACCTCCGTCTCGTTGAGCTGCGTACGATGGTATCAAAATTTCTGGGATCAGCGTCTGATCTTAGGCTAAACTTTGTTTCTTGTTTTTTACGAAAATCGCATTTTTCGGGTAGTGAATATAGTGCGATCTTGATGATTTTTATACCAGCAGACGCGCCATAATGAGACCTTTCCAACGAGCCTACTCTTACCTTTCTACCATTAAAATTGATGAAATGCGAGCAGAAACAAAATTGTCATTTTTGTGCAAAAAAAGGGGATTGACCTACTTTTCCTTAAATATTTAACGATTTAAGAAACCCTTCTTTAATTCTATATGAGCGCGGACCTGCGCGAAGACACCTCT